>APFE031745230.1:38629-69602 GCA_000404065.3 Pinus taeda
TTTTAGTTAGTGCCTAAACTAAAATAGTGATATAAAATTCGAATTTGATCTTAGCAGTTGTTTGTAAATTAATTAATTAATTCATCTTGAGTTAATTAGTTAAGGAAAAATAAACATGAATTCTATGTGGGGACATGCAACAGTTTCTCCATTAATTGAGGAATCTATCCATCAGTTAAAGAGATGGATGAGTTGTAATATTGAGTTGTAATTAGTTGGCCTAGTTAACTAAGTCAAGTCCAGTTAGATTAATTCAAATAGTTTGTTGAATTAATTGTGAGTTCAGTTAGTTAATGCTTGCATGCATGTAACTGTTGCACTTCAAATCACTGAATATTCTATCATAAATAACTCATGCATGTTAGTCCAGTCAAAGACCCAGTTGAGATCAGAGGAGGGACAATGTACTATCAGTTAGATGAATTTTTTCTATAAAGGAAACTCATCCATGCATAAGGATTTATCTCCTTTAGGTTTGTGCAGTTATTTTTGAGCCAAGTGAGCTGTGTGAGGTGGGAATTCACACAAGTGGAAGCACTGGACCCTAGGAAAAATTGCGCAAGTAAATAGGAGGCTTGGAAGGTAGAGGAGAAGGTTGTGAGAGACTTTGATTGTCTATGAGCAATATTGTTTGATTGCAGAGAGAGAAGGATAGCTTGAGAGTTGATTCTTTTTATAACTTGAACAATATTTCCACTTGTATGATAATATAGATATTGGGGTTTTAGGCTGAGGCTTTCCCCGGGTTATTTCTTCTGTGTTATGTGTGATTGATTTCTCATTCTTAGTTATATGTGTTCTTCTTGATCTTTCTCAATTCGATTAAGCTTCCATAAAGTGTTGTAGAAGTAGATCTTGTATTTTGTTTTACTATATTGCATAATTTGTTGATCTACAGTGGGAATTTCTACACTACGAACAAAATAAGAAAACAAACAACAAAGAAAAGTAGAAGAAAAAGCAAAAGAGAAAGCAAAGTGAGTAAGAAAACAAGCAAGCAGACAAACAAATAATTAAAACAAGTAATCAAACAAGCATGCACCCAAACCAACTGAAGGAAAACACTACTCCTACTTCTAAGCTAATGGTGCATGGGCCTGATCATGTGAAGTGATATTGCCAATGCAACCACTGACGCATTGGTTGAACCATGTTGGTGAAGGCTTGGTCTGCGAGCAACCCAGTTGTCCAGACCAGCAAGCAAGAAATATATAACAATGAATATAAACATACTTCATGTTTAAAAGTGTCCACGGGACATAAGTGAGTGTAAGTGCATGACGAGCAGTCCATGGACTCATCATGGTATTGTGCAACACTGCGTGCAGCTATGAAGCATACACCCATTTTTTACTGTGACATGCAAGCAAACGAAAGAAACAAGGACAACTTGCGTCATGCACACGTGCTTGCAATGTAAGATTCCTCCAATGCATGAGTGATGGGATCGTGCATTTTGAGTGGAGGAAGAACGATATATCTTTGAGATCGATCTTCAATGCATATAGATGAGTGATGAGGAGCCTTGGGTGATTGAACAATTTCCTGATCAGAAGTGAAACTGGCCCTAAGAGAGCGAGGGCCTGACATAACCATCAACTTGAGCTGAAGTGCCTTGACAGTCTTGGGTGTTTTGACTACATCATTATCTAGATCATCATAAACAGGTGACTTTGAAAAATCAATTGCGATAGAATCATGATCGTGATCGAATATGGGAGTAAATGGATAATGACAACCACGATAAAAAAAACAATGATTTCATCAACATCCTCATGATCTGATAAATCAAACAGTGGGGTAGATGAGAAGCGAACAAATTCATCCTTTGTGTTACTAGAAAATTCAAATGAAAAATAGAGTGGATTTTCAATGAATAACTTATCCTCTCCATTGTCAGATGATGGACTGAAATCTGGTGTGTCCTGCAAGTGATCAATAATGGGTGCATCTGTGGATCAAGATACACATGTGAAATCATGGATGGCAGGTTCACCAAAGATGCCAAGAAAGAATGAAGGGTGCTTAGATGGAAGGGAGTCATCCTTCACCGAGTGTAGATACTCAAGCTCCTAGTCATACTCTTCATGAATGATAGCACATGTTGGTTTTGAAACACCAACTTTGTCAGTGGCTTGTTCCTTGTTCACAACGTGTAGAGTCCAAAATGGAAGAACACAAGATAGTATCATCCGGAGGATTAGCTGAGTATGAAGACAGAGGTTGTGGAACAAAATGCATATCACAACTCGATGGACTCACAACCAAATCTACACAAAAATTAAGCGAAGTGATGTTGGGAGGATGTGACAGCTAAACAGATGTGTGAGCATGATCCTCAACATCACTCTACAGTGGTGGAGTTGTTTGATGAGGGGATGGTGGAGAGTCACTTGTGATAGTGACCACATCCATCTGTGATTGTGCATCTCCATCACTGAAGAATACTGAGTGAGGCTTGATTTCAAACTTCTTCTTGGGACGAGAAGGTTTCTTAACGCAGTACTCGAATAAGCCCCAAAGATAGAAAAACTTCATATGGCTCTTCCGAGCTTGAAACTGCAAATCACGGAAGTGCTACCAAAAATCCATAGTCGATTCATGAGGAGTCTTTTGTTGTTGTAATAGTTTTTGGGCAAGATATTCTAGATCAAAATGATAGAAAGTGTCTTCAATGAGATCACAAAAGTGCTCAAGGGAGTGCATGCTATCAGCTGGTAGGTTGCACAACCAACGATTTGGATATTCACGAAGTGTGTATGCAAGAAACAATTTGGCCTGTTCGTTAGAACATCCATCCTCCTGATGAAGCATGGAAAGAAATTCGTGTAAGAACTCAGTCCAGGCCACTTTGCCTTTAGCATCATACGTGTAAGTGGAAAAGTGATTGAAAAACACGCTTGTGATGGTGACATCTTCATGATTCAAAAAACATTGCAGAGGGAGAAGAGTGAAAGAATCCATGATAGATATGAAAAGGTTCAAAATAGGATGAGAGGACACATCTTGTCATCCGGCCCTCGTTCTAGCACTAGAAATGTTGACAGTGTTGGACCCGCCAACATGTCAGGGGATCTCCCCAATAAGAAGTCCAAATTAGACTTTATAGCGTTTGGTGCAGGAGTCCCAGCAGTGGGTCGTATGGTAATACCTTGATCGCGATTTCACACAGAGGCAAGTCAGATAACTCTATTGGTAGCAAGGGTGTGACAGCTGCAGTAAGTCAAGGAAGGTGCATGAGAGGTTCTAACACACTGAGGGTGAAGTGAGTGCACCCCTTGGAAACCTATAATAGAACGTGGCTTGGAAGGGAACACACGAGTGATGATGCATCACAAGCTGGAAAGAAAGTTGGTGAGCAATCCAGAGTGATGGTTAAACCAACAACACATTTTAAAAAGATTCATATATACTTATACAGAATAGTCCATACATGCATGTGTAATAAAGCAAATACATATATCATTTAGAGTAAACCAGATATCATAGAATACAATACAATACATGCATGAAACATGCCAGCTCTGTTATATTAAGAAGTGTAAGTTCCATTCATACAATACATACATGTCCAACCACTAGTTCTGATAGCAGAATGTTATAGCCACAACCTCCTTCTCCTCCAAAGAGATGTACTAGCTCTTTACAGTGGAGAAGCCAAGCCTCCTTACAATACTGTCCAAGATTTCTCTAAGATACTCCTATTGAAGCTTGGCTAACCAAAAGACCATACAATGAGTTATGAGGTACTATTTATAGCAAAGGGTGAGGTGGCCCTTGAAATTCCCCTTTGAGATTGTTCATCTATCTTCATGACTCTTCAACTACTCTATGACTGTTACATTCAACTATCGACACTTGAACTTCCACTTGACAAGACATTACATTACAATGAACATGTGCTCATGTGAGACAAAATGGCATGAACAAGGCATGAAAGACATCACTGACACTCAGTCCATTATGGTGAGACCAACTCTTTGACATGCTTTTGATGGTGAAGGTGGTGAGCTGATGGCAAGCTTTGTCGTCTATGATGGTGTGCATGCACTCCATGGTGACATCTTCCTGAAGCGAACTCTTGCCTCTGTTACATCCGGGTGCATTGGTGTGGTTCCTCCATCCAACTATTCTGCTAACATGTGCATGGTCTTCTTGGGTGCAACCGAACCAACAACATTTTAATGCATAGCATCTACGGTGATCTCCAAGCATGTGTTTGTGGTCATGGGCATCAACTTTTCAAAATACATGTTCACATCCAGTTGGAATTTCTTCTTGTCGCCACCTTGGTGAGTGTGCCAAATGGGTGGGATCGAATGCATGCACACAATGACATGCATGTTGCTACATTCCCTTGCATGTGATCAACCACACTGCTCACCTTATCTTCTCCGTGCCAGATGTTGAGATGGATCTATAACTTGTATGGGCATAATTTCATTTGTTTGTGCATGTTGCACCCCCTGTTGTACCTGTTCCTTCTGCACTTCATTCTCTTGTCTATGTAGCTCTTGTTATTCCTTGAGTTGCTATTAAGCATATGCAACTCCTTCTCTATTCCATCCCCTACCTTTGCGTGATCTTCATGTCGTGCTACCACCGAATAGCCTGAGCCTCCAAATCTGCTTTCATCATAAGTGGATCTGCTTGATCTTGCAACTTTGTTCCACCTTTATAAGACTTCCTCTTGCATTTGTTGCATTCGGTATGCTGCCTTTAGCTGTTATTGATGGTGTTTCTTGCTGGGATGTTGCTACCATCATATCTTGATGTCCTTTTATATGAACAAGTTAATTTCTTCATGGGTATGCACGTTCATAGATACTTGACCGACTGCATCCCCAAGTGTGCTATGAACGATGTCTTCAACTCTACTCTCCTGAAAAAATTGTACCTATGTTGTTAAGAGGAAAATGAACATTTGTGATACCTGGAGACATGGAAACACTCACGGCAAGAAATTTGTTAGTCGAAAACCAAAATGAACTTGAGAACTGACTTGCAACATACCTGTGTGATTGATCATGAAGGTTGCACAATTTCCACTGGGAGGTTGGGAGACTGACTACCAAAACTATGCAAAGCATAGTTTAGGCTGTTAGGAGGCTAACTAACTACTGGAACTACACAATGCATAGTCCAGTCTAGTTGCTGACTACTGGAATTGTGCAATGCACAATCTCATCTACCAATGGTTGCAGGCTCAGTGACTGCATGGGGCAATTTTTTGGCCCAGTAGTCACTGTCCCTCAAAATTAAGCAATGCAAGACTCGAGGACAGTCACTGGGAAAAAATGTGCATTTCTTGAGAGGAAGATAAAGCCTTCCCTTTCAGGATTGCACAATGCTGTCTTGGTGAGGTAGAGTTTGGACCAAGTCTGCCCAAACCCACCGATGGGCAACTGAAAGCGAATGTCAATGTCAATGCATGATACTAAGTGTAGGCATAAGTGAATGATCGTGCATGAAAATGGTGAATGACAGATTCGGAAAATGGGACAACATGCATGTGGGTGAGGTGAGTCGTCGAATCGGTGACCATTCATGAAAAATAGTTTCATGCATGCGACAACAGTGAGATGTTAACGAAAACCAAAATGGTGCTAGTACAAGCTAGTATGTGTCAAAACTACAACAAGCGCTCAATGAAATCAAGTAGACAACATTCATACGAAGTGAAACACAATAAGTGCCAAAAATGTAACACAAGACATAGAAAGCAGGCTTACCCCAAAACAATTGAGCTGAATGACCGACGACTCCTAGATGTGAGGTGGGATGTCAAAGCTGCAAGGTTGATATGAGGAATGAGCTCTGTAGCATCCACTTCATGAGTTTTGATAAATTCGAAGATGTGGCGTGCATGCCACAAATCTAGGAAGAGAAACACTTGGTGGGAGGTTTCCAAAATGATCATTGCATGCAACCTCCAGCTGCTAAGTTAGATCCCTCAATCAAGGGATGCCTTTGCATGTTGCCTTGGGAGAAGTTGCCCATGCATGGAAATTGGTTTTGCTTGGTCCTGGAGGGAATCAATCAACTCAACTGCACATGCAAGAGGTTGATCAACTGTTATGATAAAATGGGCATTTTGGGATGAGATTTAGGCTGGTTGTTGAGGAGATTTGTGCAATTCCTGGGTAGAGCAACTGACTAGTGCCCATGACTACGCAATTCCTAGGCTGAGTAACCCTGTTGGGAGGAATTGCACAATTTTTTGGATGAAGCCTGATTGGAAAAATTACACAATTCTGGAGCCCAGCAGGCTACTAGACTGAATTGCGCAATTTCTAGAGGGAATTTTGGTTACCCTCCAAAATTGCACAATTTCTTGAGGGAGATTCTCAGCTTATAGCTGGACCAAGTTCGGACAAATAGCCTGTGATAGGAATGCATCAAGCTCTGAAAGGCAGACTGCCTTTCTGCAAGAAAAACACTGAAGCTTGTGTACTTGATGAAGCAAGACATTCTTTTGTGAAAATTTGGTAGGGAGGCTCCAAAATGAAGCTAACGCAAAAATTTTGGAGGGTTGTTGTAGTCGCTACAACAAGTTCTCAACTTATCGCAAAACTCTTCATTAGATATTAGCCATTTTTCATTTCACTAGAATGATTGTATGCTGAACCTACTGAGATAATTCTAGTTAGTTCTAAAATCATTGATTTCATTAAAATATTTATTAAATTCCTCCCACATAAGTTGCATTGTAGTACGCTTCTCCTTCATCATACAAAGGGAGAAAACACACTGATCTCTAGGACGTAAATTCATCCCCGCTAGTGTTTCCTCCTCCAAGGTATTGATGAAATTGATAAGTGAATTGATGTCCTTTAATATTTCCTCCAGTAATGTGGCTATGCTCTTCACCTCCACATTGGCACTTTTAATGATGGGATTTTCACAGTGAAAAAGGATTTCCACATATGCTCTTATTGCGGATATTTCTTGTTTATCTCTTTCCAAATTTCTTCTTTGGCCTGTATTAGGACCTGTCTTCTTATGTGGGTGACTTTGATTATCTCCTCCAAGGTTTTAACCTCACCTTGCTTCTACTTAATCACATTCTTAATCTATTCAATTATACCATTCTTCTGGTTTTCTAAATTTTCTCCTCTTTGTTCTGCTCTTTTCTTCTCCAATCTAGTTTCTTCTACATCTTGTTCCAACTAAGTTATTTTGATGTGCAGGATATTTGATCCCTAAGATTTAGATGCTTGGGATGTATTAAGAATTTGGTCAGTTTTAGTTTTGTAATCCACCAGAAGTTTGAGGTGGTGTTCCTCTTTAGCGCAAGATTCTTCTTTCAAGACGTCCATCTGTCTAAGTACTTCCTTAAGTTCTTCCTCTTTGAGTCGCAAGGATGTTTTCATTTCTTGTAGATGGGTTTTGATCTCTTCTTTCATTTTGAAATATTGAATCAACATATGTGGACCATGATCTAGTATCTTCATTATGGCCTGCAGGTTTTTGATTTCCTTCTCCTTTTCTTCCATTAATTTCTTAAATGGCTCGATTTATTTAGGTTGACAAGATTTTCAAATTACAATATCTTCCAATTATTTAATATGATTAGCTCTGGTTCTTAGAGCTACCCATGATATGTGTAATTGGTTAGAAATTTTTTCTAACATTGCATGCATCCTTCTATTTCCTAATGTTGAATCAAGGAATCTCATGGCGACAATTTCTCTTGCTTGTCGACGTAAGTTGATTACATCCACATCTGTCACTTTCCCAAAGTAATGGCTATAGAAGAAGTCTGAGATCCTACCATCTACTAATTATTTCCTATCTCTGGTTGAACTACAATGAGGTCTAGAGTATTTGTTTCAAAATCGGTGGCAAAACGAAATCGAGGTCCATCTATAGGGACCACATCATTGAGTGTTGCAGCTTATACTGATTGAGACAACTCAGAAAATAGAGCTAATTTTGTACCAGTTGTCATTGTGGGCTTTCCTTTTATGAAGTTATGCTTGAGGCCAAGGGAATGTACCCCAAAATCCTTTAGTATAGTATCAACAATATCTTGTTGTATATCCTTACTTAACTATTTATTTCTTGCTCGAGTAACTCAGTGTCAACATCATCTCCTTTTTCTTTCACCTGTTGTAATGCTTTAATTAGAGCTAAGACCTCTGATTTTATTTTTTTGCAAACACTGGTGGAACAAGAGTCAACTGTTCTATACTTGTATCTTGCATTTAGATTCCAGTGGCGCTTGAAGCAAAGTGACTTATTCCTTCATTTTCTTTGGATGTATGTGTCACCACCTATGTAGGACTAGCCATAGGTAGTATGATATTTGCCAACCTTTTGCCAACCTTTATGTTTTGAGCTTAATTTCATGTATATAAGCTTATAGTCCTACTTTTTTCTTCAATCCCAAGATAATTCCCAGGGAATCATATTGCTAGTTGTCATCCTACAAAAATTCAAACAATTGAATTTCCCTTTCTAGGGCATCTATAACATTTTTTCTTTTAGCAATTAAAGGTGCAATAGAATAGGGATAACTAAAAGGTGCTCCTTTATTCCTAGAAACAAAATGTAACTCATTTATAAAAATATTCTCTTTGAGCACTTTAGAAGAAAACAACAAAGGTGAAACATACTTTGGTAATTGGAAAGTGTGTTTCTCAAAATCGCACAGATGAATTAAAGTGAAGTCAGGGTACATGAACCAATTTCCTATACTCTTTTCTTCAGTAAGTCTGAGTATTCTTATGTGTTCCTCTAAAATCCTATCTATAGTTCGTTCAATAAGTTTCAATTTCAAATAATATGTGAAACAATCTATATATTGAGTATATGAATTAGGGAGATGCTTCGGTTATATTACATTTGTCCACCAGTATAAGTTTCCTCTCTTTATCATTCACATCTGTAATACTTAGGAGAAGCTTAGTAGATAGGAAATATGAAGGATAATTGAACATAATCAAATGGATTAGATATGTACAATGATGGAACGATTTAAATGGGATGGCAATAGAGAGATCAATTGTGATGGCTCAGAATAAACAATTAAGAATATTAATTCCCTGTCGATCCAGATTCAGGGTAATGAGTCAAATGTCTAAGAAGATGGATTCATCCATTTTCGAATCATCTGCCAACCCAAAAATGATAGAAATTAGAGAGGTTAAAGTTTATTAGAAGGGCTTCAAGAAATTGGTTGTTACAGAAAACTAAAACTTTAGCTTTGGGTCAGGGGTTAGGATTAAACCTTTCAAAAATTCCACTTTATCTTCCTCGGCCCAAGTAATAAATTCTTGTTCTATCCCTTTTTCCATTATATCAATTCCTTGTGTAGGGATGCAAATCATTTTGGAAATTATTTCGTCATCAAGTCTCAGGAAAACTTTATGGCTCGAGGAAGAGAAGATAGTTTGTTGTTCGAGTTTGAAATGCTCGGCAAGTAACAAAATAGAATATGGGTCGAAATGAATTAGGGGAAGGGTGGCATCTAGAACCCAAGAATTTATCAAACATAGGTCTTCTTCTGAGAAAATTGAAGAGGATGTCAAGTTTCTTTTAAGCATAAGGATATCTGTTAGACAGTTCTTGATATCTCTAACGTTGACTAATTCATTAACTAGAGGGTCCCTAGATGATAATTCTAACATTTATAACTTGTCGAAAATTAAATTACCAGTTGAATGAAAGGTAGAGTAAGAGTAAAATAACTTACCAGATGAATGGTAGAAGTGACTCAGCTATGGGTCTACACAGGAGTTAGCTTTTGCTACTGCTAGGCTTCCAAACTACATGCAAGATAAGGAGAAAAACATGAATGAATAATGGAAAGTTGGTGGCATTAACATTTAATAAGGTTAAATGATTAATTAATGAAACAAGACAATTGTCGTATGGTAGATGGTGGGCTCGATGACTGAAAAGATGGGTCCCATCCATCAAGTGCAAGAAGGTGATTAAAATTCATGCATGTATGGACCCAAGGATCGTCAATGATAGATTAGATCAATGACTGAGATTGCATTGGGTCCAAAAGAGACATTATCTCCCTCACTTGTTTGGGTGTGATATGAATCAACAGTCATCAGATCATTTTATATTAAATGGTTGTGATCCATTAGGTGGCAGCTAGAAGTTTAACACTCATGCATGTTTATGTGTGATAAGACAAATCGAAGTATTGATCCTACATCGAATGGTCAGAATTGTTGAAAAAATGATTAAATCTTACGTTCATTGAGGATGGGACAAAGATTAAAACTTATGAATATTTTGACCCGATGAACTAATTTGTGTCATCGATTTCAACATGTGTAAGATAAATAATCAAATCTATGAATCTGATATCACCCTTTTGAATAAAAGAAATTAAATGGATTTTCATTTAGATTTATCATTATTATCTTAGGAAGGGGAGTTGTAAAAAGAAAAAAAGGGAGGGTTTAATTTGTGTACAAAAAGAAGGAAAGAACGGATTAGTGATTGATTATGCAGGTATATATAGTTTGGTTTTTGTATCAGTAATCAAGTATTGTTGAAGGTCATTTTATCAGTAATCAAAGATTGTTGAAGGTGATTTTATCAGTAATCAAAGATTGTTGAAGGTGTTTGTAAGGTGGCTTTGGTGAGAAATAGCAATGAGAAATATTTATTCTATTGTGACATAAGTGGCCTATTAATCTGAGTTTAAAAATGGATGAAAGATGGATCAACATAGATGGAAAGTGGTAGCTTGCAGATCATGGATTATAGTTCCTTCTAGTGTTTTCTAGTAAATGAGTAGGAGAAAGAGTCCCTTTCAACAGAGACTGATAAATAAGGAGGGGCAAGAATCCCTTTCAGGAGATATTGATAAACGAGAATGGAAAGATTATCTTTTAATAGAGACTAGTAAATGAGTAGGGGAAAGAGTCCCTTTCAGTAGCGACTGATAAATGAGGAGAGTCAAGAGTCCCTTCCAATGAGTATTGCTAAATGAGTAGGGGAAGTAGTCACTTTTAGTGGTAGTTGATAAATGAGCATGGATAGAAGTTCCCTTCAATAGATGCTTATAAACCTACAAGTAGTAGATTGTGGGGCAATGATGTAATAAAGTTGAAGCTTGTAATAAAAGGAAGATAGGTGTCTTGTGCATTTTTTGTTAATGTTCTTGATGTTTATGATGTTATGTTCTACATGATTGAGTTGTGTTTTTAATCCATGAATAATTGTTAAAGTGATTGAATTGTGTAATTTGTGAAGAATTGTACAATTCGGCCATCGTATTGATTAACCTCCCACGCCCCCCAGTAGTTTCCTTATTTCCATTGTTTCTAACAATTGGTATCAGAGATCATGTCCTTTGGGATTAGTTTAATAGTTGGAAGGAATGGGTTACCTCAAATGGAGTTCCATTTTTGAATGGCTCAAATTATACAACTTGGAAGGTAAGGATGAGAATCTACTCGCAAGCTCTTGATTTGGATGTATGGCTATCTGTGAAGCATGGAGTAATTAATGAAAAGTTTGATAAACAAGCCAGGAGGGAAACCATGAGAGTGTTGCCTAAGTCAGATATTGAAGAAATAATCTATTTTAAAATTACCAAGTCAATAGGAGGAAAATTTTAGTCCATTTATGAAGTATACATGCATGTTGCATGTGATGTCAAGAGGCTTTTGATGGAGGATCAAGCAGTCAAAGTTTCAAAGAGAATTGAAGATCATTAATCAAATGATGATTCTCTTATATCAATAGGCCAAGTCAATGATCAACACACAAAGAAGACATAATTTGCAAGTAATTTATTGTTTTGTTGTTATCATAGAACAATAGACCATTTATCTTCAAACTTATCAGCTACAAGTATGTTATGCTCTTAACCTGCAAGACGATACCAGAATACTAAATATGCAAATAAATATACCCAGAACATAGAACAATGAGAAATAATAACAAGTATTTTATTATTCAGAAAGCAATGTTCACTTGCCTCTTCGACGGGCCAACCTCCAGTAGAGCAGAGCTCAATACAAAATAAGACATGATGCTCCTCGAGGGGAGTCTCTATCCTTTATATAGGATTCATACATGCAATACCATGGTTTCTTATTAATACCATCTATCTAATACCATGGCCCATTTGCAACTAACTGTGGTTCCTTCATTAAATGCAGGTTAATTATTAATATGGGCTTTATTGACTCTTTACTTAACTATAACTATGACTCAATCCTATTACATAAATAAGGGGGTTAGGGTGGGACCCTAACATGCCCTCCCCTATAAGAATAGCCTTGTCCTCAAGGCTGAAGTTGCGGAAATTGCTGAAGAATAGTGGCTAGTTCCTAGGTTGCATCTTTCGGAGAGGTGTCTTTCCACTTGACAAGGACTTCCTTGATCATGCAACCACGCAGGTGCCATTCTAGTGTGTCAAGAACCTGTTCAGGTTGGAGCCAGATTGACCCTTCTTCATCCAATTTTGGTAGATTTGTTTGAATTTTTCAATTGTTCCCAATCACTTTTTTGAGGCATGAGACATGGAAGACTAGATGGATTTTTGCAGTGGGTGGCAAAGCTAGCTTATAGGAAACCTCTCCAATGCACTGAAGTACTTGATACAGTCCGTAGAATTTTTGAGATAGTTTCTGACAACCCTTGGCTTTGAGTGATGTTTGCTTATATGGTTGTAGCCATAAAAATACCTGATCCCCTTCTTGAAATTGGCGTTCTAAGTGATGTTGATCTACATGTTGCTTCATGTGGTTTTGAGCTTGATGAAGATTCTCTCTAAGGTGAGCTAGCATGGTTTTGCGGTTCTGTAGGAGTTGATCCACTGCTTGTACCTTTGAGCATCCCTTGATATAAGAAGTAGGGGAAGGAGGGAGTTGACCATAAACTGCTTCATATGGAGTCATTTTGGTGGTGGCATGATAGTTGGTGTTATACCACCATTCATCTAGAGGTAACCACTGTACCCAGAGATGTTTCTTTTCTGAAGTGAAACACCTAAGGTAGGTTTCCAGACAGTTGTTGACTGCTTTAGTTTAACCATTAGTTTGTGGATGATAGGAAGTACTGAGTTGTAGTTGGGTACCTTGTAGCCTAAAGAGTTCCTGCCAAAAGTTACTGGTGAAGACCGAGTCACGATCAGACACAATGGAAGTGGGCATGCCATGCAATTTGAAGATCTGATCCATGAAATATTGAGCGACCAAAGTCAGTGTAAAAGGGTGGGGTAGGGCACAAAAATGAGCATACTTAAAAAGTCTATCCACAACCACCATGATGACTGATGTGTTTCTTGACTTTGGAAGACCCGTAATGAAATCCATAGAAACCTCCATCCAAATTGAGGTTGGGAAGGGCAATGGACGTAATGTTTCTGGGGATTTGACTGTTTCTCCTTTGTGGTGCTGAAAAATGTCGCATTCAGTTACAAAAGTAAGAATGTCTTTTTTCATCCATGTCCAAAAAAATGATCTTCAAGTGCGAGCATACGTCTTCTAAAAGCCTAAAGGTCCTTCAGTGGGAGATGAGTGCAACTTCGCCAAAATGTGGCTTTTGAGGGTGGATGTTGGTGATATTACAACTTTGTCCTTGTAGTGAAGAATCTCATCCTACCACGAGTAGCCTGCTGTGGAATTTGGATCTGCCTGAAATTGATTAATGAGTTGGGAGAGCCAGGGATGTGAAAACAATTGCTTGTGAGCCTCTTCAATCGATTATGGAATGGGAAGGGAAATTGCGAGCATGGTACTTTCCTCCTCAAATTGGCAGGATAATGCATTTGCTACAATATTTTTGTCCCCTTTCTTGTAAATGATCTTAATCATATCCTAGCATTTTGGCAAGCCATTTTTTTTCTTATGGTGAGGATAGGCGCTGCTCCAAAAAATATTTAAGGCTTTGATGGTTTATGCAGATTTGGAAATGTCGCCCCAATAAGTATGGTCGCCAGGTATCTACTGCATGTAAGATGGCCATCATCTCCTTCTCATAGGTAGATTGTCCCAAATTCTTCCCACTTAGTTGTTGGCTCGTGAAGGCCAAGGGTCGACCTTCCTGCATTAAGACTGCCCCAATACCTGTACCTGAAGCATCACATTCAATCACAAAAGATTTGGTGAATTCGGGTAGTGCTAGGACTAGAGTGGAACACATGGCATGTTTGAGAGCTGTAAAGGCCTGTTGTGCTTCATCATTCCAGAGGAATAAATTTTTCTTGAGGAGTTGAGTGGGAGGCCTAGCAATGCGACCATAATTGTGGACAAATTTGTGATAATAGCCTGTGAGACTGAAAAATTCTCTCAGGCTCTTCAAGGTCTTAGGTTGAGGTTAATCCTGCATTGCCTGGATCTTTTTGGGGTCCACTCTAACACCTTCATGCTCCAAAATAAGGCCAAATACTCAACTTCTTCCATGCCAAAAGAACACTTGGACATCTTGACAAATAATTTATGCTTGCAGAGCAGTTGCAAGAGCAGATCTACATGATGAAGATGTGAGGGCCAGGTGTGACTATAGATGAGGATGTCATCAAAGAAAACAAGGACAAATTTTCTAGATATGGTTTGAGCAAGTGGCTCATAAAGCTCTAAAAAGTGGATGGGTCATTACAAAGACCGAATGGCATGACCAATAACTCATAATGGCCTTCATGATTTTGGAAAGCATTCTTTGGAATGCCGATTTCTTTCATGCGAATTTGGTGGTAGCCTGAACAAATGTCGAGCTTAGTAAACAATTGAGCCCCATTTAGTTCATCCAGCAAATCATCAACAACCGGGATGGGAAACTTATCTTTGACTATCAACTTATTAAGGGCCTTGAATTCTAGACACATACGCCATTCCCCATCTTTCTTGAGCACCATGACCACCAGCGATGAATAAGGACTAATACTGGGATGAATGACACCTTCTTCCAAGAGTTCCTTGATTATTTTCTCTATTTCATTATTTTGGGTGAACGAATATCTATATGGGCACACATTTGGTGGTTGGGCCCCTGCGACCAAAGCAATGCTATGATCATGTTCCCATCTTGAGGGTGGAAGTTCATGAGGCTTGTCAAAGACTGACAGATGGTTGTTTAAGATCTGTTGCATCTCAATATGAATATGAAGAGAATTGGGTTTGAAGGCCTGGATGGCATTAAATTGAGCTATAACTCCATGGTGGCCCTTTTTTAACAATTTTTCCATCCGATGTGAGCTGATGATAGAGGGAGCTCCTGTCTGGAGTCCGTGAAGGGTATGTGTGTGGTTGTTCTGCTTAAAGTTCATATATAACTCATAGAATTCCATCGTGATTGGGCCAAGTGTGCGAAGCCATTCAACACCAAGGACAATGTTGCACCCTCCCATGTGTATGGCAAACATGTGGGTCTTTAACTGATAATCCCCCATTTTTGACATCTTCACAGCAGCCTTCACATTTCATTATCCCCCCATCAGCAATTTGAACTTGGAAGTTAGAAACTACTCGGACAAAACAATGCACTGCTTTCGTGACTCTTTGATGGATAAAATTATGTGTACTTCCACTATCAATCAAGACTATTACTGGGTGATGCTTAATAAAACCTCGAATTTTGAGAGTTTGAGGCGAAGAAATCCCTACCAAAGCATTCATCAAGATAATTGGTTCTTCAGGTACATTAGCCTGCTGGTTGTCCTCTTCTTCCTCCTATGGTTGCTCAAGTGGTGGGGCTTCCTCCAATGAACTGTGATCAGTAGCATCAATTTGAAAGAATTTGGGCTCCTTGCATTTATACCTGGGGGAGTATTCCTCATCACAGCAGTAACATAATCCTTGCTTTCTTATTTCCGCCATTTCTGTTGGTGACACCGTTTGAACCTTGAGTGTTTGGGTAGTGCTTTGAGCCTGTGGGGGGCGACCCTTAGTGATGAAGTTTGGGCAATTGGATTGGGCCGCTAATGCACGTTCGACTTCACAAGCTATACTGCAAGCATGCAACCATGAGCTAGGGTGGTGCAATCAGACGTGGGCTTGTATGGCTTCTTTGAGACCACTAACAAAACATTTCACTTATAACTCATCGTGTAGACCTCCAGTACGGAAAGCTAAGGCTTCAAAGGCTGCAATATATTCATTCACTGTTCCTGTCTGTCAGAGCTTAGTGAGATGACCCAAAAATTCAGATTCATGGTCAAAGCGATCCATAAGAGATTTTTTGAATGTCTCCCAATTCAAGGGCTTTCCATAGCAACATTGATGCCATTGCCACCATTGCCATCTTTCATTGTCCAAGTACATGATACCCACACTAAGCTGAGTCTCATTATCCACGATGTAATTCAATGTGAAATATTGCTCCATTTGTGCTATCCATGTGGCTGGGTGAGAGCCATCAAATTTATGCATGTACAGCTTGGGTGGTCGCGGATGGGATTGTTGGTGGGTGCCAAAGAAGTGAAGATACTGGCTAGACTCACCCTCACTATTCTCATTGCCAATATATGCCTCCTCACGTGCCTCCACCTTGCCCTTAGAGAGTGTTGCATTTAAATCCTTCAGCATGACATGACCTATTTCAAGGTTGATTTAAGGTTGTCCATCCTCTCATTCGCCATAGCTTGAGCTTTAGTTTGTACCATGCACCGAGCTGATGTACTTGAAATTTGGGACTGCCCAAAATTTTTTTGGCACTAACAATTGAATGGTACCACCTTGCTCGACTCGTCATCCTAATTCTTATGGGCTAAGTCACCAATAAGTGCCTTGGGGGGGTCTCAGAATTCTTTTTTTTTTTTACTCCGAATGGAGTTTTACTCCTTACTTAGGAATACTGCAGTAGCCAAATCCCAGAAATGTCAATGTTGCCAAAAGTCCTGCGAAAATCACTCCCAGGTATAGGAACCCACACACTACATAGATCTGGATGGCCGATCTGATGGATCTGAGAGATCTGAATGGCTGATATGATAGATCTGAACAACAAAACTGATTGCTGCTATGGACTAATGGATCTAATAGATCTGAATGCCTGTTCTGATAGATATGAACGACAGAACTAATTGTTGTTGCTACGAAAAAACCCCACTTGCGAGATCTGATTTGGAAAATATTATGCATGATCCAAAGATAAAGAGGGAACTATGGTCTCCAGGAGTGTTAGGTGCTACAGATCGCAATATACATAAGGGTCTGACAGTAGTACTCAGCTCAATTTTTCAGGGCACTAACCAAGGAGGATCAACCATACCCTTAGTTGTACAACCCGACTACCCTATCATACACACGAGTAATCTCTCTGAGTGTTGTTCTCGGTGTACTGTAGTAGCAAGACAACCGACGGTTTATATATGGCGCGGTTTCAAGGGAGCTAGGGGGGCTTCTGATATACCTAGAGGGTACTTGGAAGATAGTCTGTATGCGGTTCTGTCTAATGCACTACTACTCGAAGGGGTACCCACAAGGGTTACAAGGGAGTCCAACAAGTGTGACCACCTCTTGTATTTCTTGCATGCATGCCTCCCCAAATCCGCAGGTTTATGTGCTCAATGACAGATCCTGTGGTTCAAAGATGCCAGAACACGTCTCTAGCTAAAAAAAAGAATTGCTAAAAATTGGAGCTCCCACCGACCCTGGAAAGCACTCTAATACCACTTGTTATACTCTTAACCTGCAAGACGATACCATAATACCAAATATGCGAAGAAATATATCCAAAACATAGAACAATGAGCAATAATAACAAGTATTTTATTATTCAGAAAGCAATGTTCACTTGCCTCTTCGAGGGGGCAACCTCCAATAGAGCATAGCTCAGTAAAAAATAAGACACAATGCTCCTCGAGGGGTGTCTCTCTCCTTTATATAGGATTCATACAAGCAATACCATGGGGAAATACCATGGTTCTTATTAATATCATCTATCTAATACCATGGCCCATTTGCAACTAACTATGGTCCCTTCATTAAATGCGGGTTAATTAGTAATATGGGCTTTATTGACTCTTTACTTAACTATAACTATGACTCGATCCTATTACATAAATAAGGGGGTTAGGGTGGGACCCTAACAAAGTACTGGTGAATGTGAGATTTTCTCATCAAGTTTTCGTGAAGATAGAGATATTTTAATAGCAATAGAAGATATGGACTTTGGTTAAGAAGACAATGGGTCCACCTCTAGTGAAGAGGAAGAAAGGAAAGCTCATGTTTCAGCAAAATAATCCCTAGAGTCATCAAGGGAACAAACTTTTGAGAGTGAAATAAACACTAGTGGTGAATCTAGTGGCTCCTCAATTAAGTTTGAAGATCTTGAAGAAAAGATTTGTTTGAAAAAGAAGCTCATATCAGCTATTGAAGAGATTAAAAAATTTAGAGCCAGATGTTGGAAGAAGAGAATAGAACATTAAAAGATAAGATGTTGAATGTTCATAAGCATGTATAGAATTATGAAGCATTGAAGGAGATTTAGACCAGCCATTGTTCTCCTCAGGCCAAGATAATAGGTAGAGGTGAAATTTACTTAGCAGCAACATTGAAGGGACCCACCAGCCTTTTAAGAATATACCTAATAATACTCTTGTAGTAGAGAAGTCAACGTAGCCACAAAAAGACCAAAATAATTCCATAAATAAAATAAAAGTTATGTAGCCCCTTATACTTTTTTGTTGTACTAAACCAAGGCACTTTGCCAACAAGTGTCCATAAAATAAAATGAAGGTCCAACATCAAAAGTAGTGCTCATTTTTTCAGCCACAATCATGATTTGCAAAGAGAAATTCGAACATCTAAGCACAAAGAACCTTTTTCCCTCAAAGGAAATATTTCAATGGCCCAATAGCAACAAGAGAGTGAATTACAGTCTAGGAGATTGGACATATGCAAGATTTGGTAAGAAGAACAATTCCTTTGTCCCAGTCTTAAATAACGATGAATGCTACGGGTGTAAGAAGATTGCACATAAAGAAATCACATGAAGATTGGGAATGAAATCCTCATTTTTAAATGCTACAAACGGAGGTGTGGATCATGAGGAGAGCAAGCAAAGAGAACTACGTAGGAGCTATTTCAGCACTCAGAATAAAGGGAAATCAAATGGTGCATGAAGCAAAACACATAACAGTGTTTGATTTTGAAGATATTCAGTAGAGGTTTAACATATCAAACTCTAAAATTCCCATAGTTGATCTATCATATATAACCTACAATAGGCAGAGACTCCAATCAGACAAAAGAAGAAACATCAATCGTTGAATTCCTCCAAAGAAATACAATGAGAAAGAAGAGACATAGGTAAATTGCGAATTGGATTTAATTAGTGCTAATAAGAAGAATGACTACTGCTCAGGATGCTCAGTAAATGGTAGAAAGTCACCCAGTCAGGAAAACCAACACAAGAAATCAACTCATATCCAAGTGTGGGAGAAAAAGGAAGATAGTCTACTCAGGGGGAGTATATCCCTTGTTCCTCTTCATTGAAGAGAAGAGGCTAACTTCAAGGGAAGCCAAAAATGTCAGATGCAAGGAGCATAAAGGAATGTGCCAAGGAATGCATCTAAAGGATAACAGAAGTATTGAATTTTGTTCTCAAATCATATTGATAGATATATGGTGATGATCTATTTACTGCTAATGCAAGTATTGTTTGCATATTCCTATTACATATAGAAAGCATGGCCATAGGGGGAGAAATACTCAAGCCAAGATTTGAGTATCAGATTATGCATTGACAATTGGTATCATTAACTAGTATCATTTGTGCGCTATATGACAAAGGCTAAGGGTTTTGCTGCATGTTATCTTGAGTTGCTAATATGATAAATGGAGTTATTGTTATGATGTTGTTCCAATTAGTAATTGGTATTAGACATAGTGGTGAAAGGAGAACGATTATAGGATGAGTGATTCAGGTGGATATTGGTGGCCACCCACCTATTCCACTTGGTCCCCACCACTATTTCTTTTAGTTTATCAGTTTCCTTAATTATAGCACAAGTTACTATTTTTAGTAGCTTTTCTTGTCCTAAACTTCTAGAGCTGTTTTGAGGCCCTAAACAATGTTTCTTGGGGAAAATAGGAAAATTCTATGCTTTTATTGATGTTTACAGTCGAAAACTGTAGTCCTCAGAAAGATATTTCTAATGAGGTATTGTGCATGACAAATGGAGATCGTATACCAAAGTTATGACCCCGAGAAGTTGATGTACCAATTTACCAAAACAAGGCCGATAGTTTTGGCACTTCATCTCCTAGGGTTTGATTTTTTGGATGTTTAGGATTTTCCATTCTTTCTCAATAATAAATAGTCCTTCGAGCCTCATTGTAACACAATTCAGAGGCATGTAGATGCCACATCTATTCACAAAGATAAGCTTCCATCACCAAAGCTAGTTTATTTCCATTTATGTATGTAAGCATATTTCAGTTCTTTGATATTAATGAAATGAAGTTTTATTTCTACTGCATATCTTTGAATATGTGTATTTATGTATTTTGCTTTGTTCCTGCATAAGTCTGGATCAATGGTATAAGAGTGGTCTTATCTTTCTTTTCTTTTCTTTGCCTTTCCCCAACGAGGTCAAGGTATAAGGAGTTAGGAATCGAATGGTTGAACCTTTGCAGGACTAGGCTCGCAAACCCTAACGACATCCCATGGTGGAAGAAAAAAAATATGAGCAGCTAGGAGATCCTTTCAAAAAATTTCTCGAGGAAGCCCTCGAGCAATAGAGGAATGCGATGATGGATAACTTTACCCAAATCCTTCGACGGCTACCCACAGGCAACACATCTTCATCCATCGGCCACTCTGGAGGTGCCACTCCTTTTAAGGTACAAGTTAAATTTGATATTCCCGTATTTGAAGGTGAGATAGATGCAGATGTCATAGATAGATGGTTAAAATTTTTGGAAGGATATTTTTTAGTTCATGACTTTCCCAATCGAGAAAATATTACTTTTTCACTTCTCAAAGTCGCTCCACATGTCGAGGACTGGTGAGAAACCTACTGTGAATAAAAGGACGAGAGGTAATCCTAATTTTTTTTGGCCACACCCACTTGGAATTCTTTCTGAGCTGCCATCAAAGAACAATATTAAACTGTAAGGAGCTATGAAGATAAATACATAAAGTGGACAACGTTGCGACAAGGACAAGACCAAGATGTGTCGTATTTCACAAATGGTTTCTGTACACTTCGCATGAAGCTGGGTATCAAGGATTTTGAGCAGCATTTGGTACTCAAGTACCACAACTATCTACACAAGTACATCTAGGATGAGATGAAGTTCTTGGACATCTCCTCACATGGTACCGCCTATCGATACACTATCAAGATTGAGCAAAATTTTAAACGGAAGAAGCGAGACTTTGGATCTGTGAATCTAAAGCAAGGGAAAGGCAACTCCAAGCCGCAAAATAAAGGACAAAGCCAAGTTGGGGTGACCTAGGACAACCTGTCAAAGCTACAAGAGAAGAGAAACACCATGAATACAAAGAAGGACACAGGAAAATGGTGTGAGTTCCATAAGAGCCCCACTCACAACAAAAGTGAGTGTCGAGCTAAGCAATCACTGGTAGCCAAGCTAAATGCTTTTGAATTAGATGCATGTTCTGACTCTGAGTCAGAAACTGACAAGGGGAATGACAAAGGGAAGTAGAATATTGATGCAGAGCGTGGTGCCACTGTTACCACCACCAACATCCAGAACAATGAGTTCGAAGATTTGTAGAAATTTTGACTGTAGATTAACCTGATAATGCAATATAACTAAAGAAAAATACTTTAATCTACTTCTACAATCAAACTTGCAGAAGCTTAAAATATTTGAACAAGATCAAGCTGAACACATATAACCAGAAGAGGAATCAATGCACATGAAACACAGAACAATACTCAGGGGAAAGCCTCAACTAAAAACCACACTCTCTATATTATCATACAAGGTGGAAATATCTCAGAATTACACAAAGCTTTAGCTCACACAGCTAGCCAACTCTCATAAAATCCTCCTGAATGCTCACAAGCAAACAAGGATTCTCACAAACCTTCTCCTATGCCCTCCAAACCTCCTATTTCCTTGTGCAGTTTCTTTGGGTGATCCTCTGGTTACCAAGTGTAACACTGATCTCATACCCTGTAACACTGTGCAATCCTTAAGGAACCTTGTTCCTTCTGCATGGATGAGTTTCCTTTATAGGAAAACTCATGCAACTGATAGTACATTGTCCTTGTCTTTAATCTCAACTAGGTGTTTCTCAGAATAGACATGCATGAGTTAAGGATGAGAGAATATTCAGTTATCTGGAGTACACTAGTTGGATGCATGCATGCATTAGCTGACTGAACTCACAATTAGTTCCTCAAATAGTTTGGAACTAATCTAATTGGACTTAACTCAGTAAATTGAGCTAACTAATTACAACTCAAATATAACTCGACCTTATCTCCTTAATTAAGGGATAATCTCCTTAATTTAAGGGATAATTGTTGCATGACTTTAGAAAGACTTCTAACTTGAATTTCTCCAACTAATTAACTCAAGGTGAATTAATTAATTAGTTTTCAAGTAGCTAGTGAGACTAAATTTGAATTTTAATTCTCAATTTTAATTCAAGGACAAATTAAAATTGGAATATTCTGGATTCCATTTTTATCATTTCTTGTTTCTATTTTTAACACTCCCTCTCAACAAGAAAGGAATTCAACTCGATCCTGATCCTGAACCTTTGGAATGTTCTGCATGCAACACTTCTCTCCAGTGTTGTTTCTCTAGCAACTCCAAAAACAAAAAAATGTCCAACCTGAGTCAGAATGATGCCTCTGTCATCAAAGTATCTGACTGTTATTACCTATGTCGACTGAAAACTCTGCACTTTTGCTGACTCAGCCTTTCTGTACTGTTCTCAATCCTTATCTATGCTCTTCAATAGCTGACTACTCTAGCCTCTGCCACTTTTATCTCTGACTGCATCAATCCCACTGATTCCTCTTGCTATTATGTACTTTGGGCTCCTGTAGCAAGGTACGATCCTTGAGATAAGACCTCTCAATGGACCCTTCCCAATTTCAGCCTTCTTGATACTATCACTTCACATTGCCCCACCTCACACCTAGAGGTATGGCTGGATCTGATCCCTCTGCCCACTTGACTCGAAATTTCCCCCTACTAGAGGTCTCTGCATGAGTGGATGCCTCCACTCGGTCTCCTCTCAGCATCTCCAATTGCGGCTCCTCCACAATTGTCTGAGACTTCTTCTAGGGTTGCATGTTGAGAGATAATTTACTCTCCCTCTCAACCACCAAGTCTCTAAAATTTCCCTTGCTCCTCAAGGTGTTGCATGCATCTTGAACCTCAAGAGCATACAAGTTCTTAACTTGTGAACCGATCTGTTTCACCTGTCCCGTGGTGATGTGTCTAAGGAAAACCTTTCCCTTACTAAAACAACATCGTAGCCTTTATCCTCCAACATTACAATTGATAGAAAGTTATTCTTCAGTCCAGGCACATACTTCACATCTGCCAAGGTGATAATAGCTCCATGCTCCCTCTGAAAAAGCAACCGTGCCCACTCCTGAAACATTATACCTTTCATCATCACCCGTCTCTATGTGCTTCTTGAGGTCTTTCTCCTCCAAGGTACTGAATAAAATTTTATCGTCGGTCATGTGGAATGAGGCTCCACTATCAAGATACCAACCACAACCCACCATTGAACTAAGAGGCTAATGCCTTACCTTTAGATCCTTATGAGGATCCCTTCTTGGACTTCTTCGATGGGCAATTAGTCGCATAATGACCCATTTCGTGACAATTAACGTATCTCACTTTATACTTTTCAAACTTCTTCCTTCCATGAGAAGAATTCTATTTGGAATGAGAATCCTTCTCCTTCCCTTTCCTTGTCTTACTTGCTAAGGCCATATTTTCTTCATCATCCTTGGATGAAGAACCATCTCGTGTGCTCCTCCTGATTTCCTCCTGTATGAGATTTGACCACAGTTGTTTCCAATCTGGCAGTTTCTCCCTTCCATTGACAGAGTCTTGGTAGCTATTCTAGCTCTTTGGAAGGCCAAGGAGAGCGAGGCTCACCATATCATCATTAGCAGTAGTTATTCCCACACTTCTAAGATCATCTCTGCAAGTGGTGAGCTTGTTCAGATATGTGGAAATAGTATCGCAGTTCTCCACTTTGATTCTTCGAAGCTTATCCTTGACCGCCAATTTCCTCTGGTCACTGTTGCGCTGGTAGAGGTCCTTCAATGTCTTCCACATTGAATATTGAGTATCCTTCCCATGGAGACTCAAGAAAATATGGTCTCGAACTCCCTCGAGGATGATCCGTCTCACCCTCGCCGCACACTTCTTCCACTCAGCCAACTTTTGTACATTAGTTTAAGTTGGCTTTGGGATTTCTCGATCAATGCAATCCTTCAAGCCGTTGTCTTCTAGTACATCCTCCATCTAATCTTTCCATGTTATGTAATTTGAGCTGCCATCCAAGGCATACTCGTGTCTCAATCCATAGAACGCCATTGATCAACCTGAAGTATGAGATGAATTCGATTGTATCTGTAACACTAAACTTCAAACTTCGAATTATCTTCTCAATATATTGTTCATAGCTCCGATAAAATCATCTCTGATACCATGTATAAATTCTGAGTGTAGATCAACCTAATAATGGAATATAACTAAAGGAAAATACTTTAATCCACTTCTACAATCAAACTTGTGGAAGCTTAAAAGATTTGAGCAAGATCAAGCTAAACACATACAACTAGAAGAGGAATCAATGCACATGAAACATAGAAGAATACTTAGGGGAAAGCCTTAGCTAAAAACCCACTATCTATATTATCATATAAGGTGGAAATATCTCAGAATTACAAAAATATTTAGCTCTCAGAGCTAGCTAGCTCTTAGTACAATCCTCCTGAATGCTCACAGGCAAACAAGGATTCTCACAAACCTTCTCCCCTACCCTCCAAGCCTCCTATTTCCTTGCCAGTTTCTCTGGGTGATCCTCCTATTACCAAGTGTAACACTTATCACTCACACTGATCTCACACCCTGTAAAACTGCACAATCCTCAAGGAACCTTATTCCTTCTACATGGATGAGTTTCCTTTATAGGAAAACTCATGCAATTGATTGTACATTGTCCCTGTCTTTAATCTCAACTGGGTGTTTCTTAGAACAGACATGCATGAGTTAAGGATGGGAGAATCTTTAGTTATCTGGAGTACGCTAGTTGGATGCATGCATGCATTAACTAACTGAACTCACAATTAGTTCCTCAAATAGTTTGGAACTAATCTAATTGGACTTGACTCAGTAAACTGAGCTAACTAATTACAACGTAAATATAACTCAACCTTATCTCCTTAATTAAGGGATAATCTCCTTAATTTAAGGGATAACTATTGCATGACTTCAGAAAGACTTCTAACTTGAATTTATCCAACTAATTAACTCAAAATGAATTAATTAATTATTTTTCAAGAAGCTAGTGAGACTAAATCCGAATTTTAATTCTCAATTTTAATTCAAGGAAAATTAAAATTGGAATATTTTGTATTCTATTTTTATCATTTCTTGTTTCTATTTTTAACGAGATCCAGAGGAGGGGGTGCTTTTCCACTCACATATGCAGGTGAAGGGTTCCCCGCTATAGTTCATTGTCAACAACAGTAGCCAAAAGAACCTCATTTCAGTAGAGGTCATGAAGCGGAGATCATGACGTGGTTAGGCATATTGACCACACCATAACCATATTTGTACACCACCAAGTGGCTTCACCAAGGGCAAGATCTCTGTGTCAGCCAATAGTGTCACCTTCCCTATAGCATAAAGCCCTTCACGAATGAGGTATTATGTGATGTTTATATTCTTAAATTTTGCGATGTATTATTAGGCCAATGATACTTGTGGAAGTGACATGTTGTGTATGAGTCTAGGCCTTGCACCATTATTATTAATTTGGGTGATAATTTGTACATGATACTAGAGGTAGCACCACTTACTACCATTTGTTTGATCACTGTGAAGCAATGCAGTAAGATCATTTCCCAAGATAGGAAATTTTTTTTCCTTATGATTCACCCTCAGGGAAAGAAAAATATTGTGGCCATGGCCTCCAAACAAGGCTCCTCCACATGGCAGCAACATATGGACAAGGTTGTGGAGGAGCACATGGACATCTTCACCTCACCCACAAAGACACATCTACATTGTCGGGTCAAGCACTCCATTGATTTGACCCCAGGTGCACCCCTTCCTAATGGACTGATCTATC
This sequence comes from Pinus taeda, assembly GCA_000404065.3. Taxonomy (NCBI): domain Eukaryota; kingdom Viridiplantae; phylum Streptophyta; class Pinopsida; order Pinales; family Pinaceae; genus Pinus; species Pinus taeda. The sequence goes on from APFE031745230.1 coordinate 64,865, forward strand.
GACACTCTGTTATGTAGAACGATGAAATCAAGAGGAAGATTCAGGAGTTGTTGCAAAAAGGGCACACCAGACCAAGTTCATTTGGGAGTTCGATCGTGTTGGTACAAAACAAGAAAGGGACCTGGAGACTCTTTATTGATAATCAAGTGCTAAAAAAGATCACTGTATGGAACAGGTATCCAATCCCATAGATTGATGACCTTATCGACCAGCTTAAAGGGGCCAAATATTTTAGCAATATTGACTTGAATTCTGGTTATGACCAGGTACTAATCAAACCCTCTGATGTGTGGAAGTCTGCCTTCAAATCCAAGGGCCTTTTGAATGGTTGGTCATGCCTTTCGGGTTGACAAATGCCCCTGCAACCTTCATGAGGTTGATGGATGACAACTTGACACCCTTCACCAACTCATTCATGGTGGTGTATTTGGATGACATTCTAATATTTAGCCAGAGTTGGTAAGAGCACCTCTACCATATTGACAAGTCCTCCAAACCATGCGGCACCACAAGTTGTATGCCAATTTAGAGAAATACACTTTTGGTATAACCCAAGTTCAATATATGGGGTACATTATCAATGAGCGGGTTGTGCAAGTGGAGCCAGCAAAGATACAAGTCATTCGAAATTGGCCAACCCCAACCACTTTAACATAGCTCTGTAGCTATATGGACCTTTTCAACTTGGCCCTTGATTCAAGTAAATGTCCCTTTCAATAGAAACTCATAAACGAGGATGGGAAAGAGTCTTTTTAGTAGAGATGATAAATGAACAGGGGTAAGAGTCCCTTCTAGTGAGTACCAATAAATGAGTATGGGTAGCATTCCCTTTCAGTAACAACTGATAAACCTATAAGTAGTAGCTTATGGGGCAATGAAGTAGTCAAGATGAATATTGTAATAAAAGGAAGATTGGTGTCTTGAGTATTTGTTTCTCATGTGTTGTTGACCCATGAATAATTATTAAAGTGACTAAAATGTGTAATTTGTGAAGAATTGTATAATTTTGCCACACCACTGATTTCAACACCCCCCCCCCCCCCCCTCAATAGTGTCTTGGTTTCCATTGTTTGTAAAAATATGAAAATTAAAATTATGAATAAAAATAGTGAACAGTGAAATAAAAACTCACAAACCATGATTTGACACAAGATATGACATTGGAAACCCTTCTGGGAGAAAACCTAACTAGAAGGTGAGGTCTCTCCATTCTCTTTCTTTAATGTTAGGTTTGACTACCTAAACTATTAATCAAAATTATAATATGGAATATTCTAGATTCTTATTCATCATAATCACGTGTATATCCCCTTTTCCATGAATAATGGGGGCTATTGTGGCATCCTCTCAACTTATGGTGGTGAAAACATGAAGATTAACTTCTGAGTGGCATAAATTTTTCATATGGACTTTGATTGATGCAATTCTTGCATCATTGGAAAGGTCTCTATGTCTAAAATATGAACAAAAGGTGTTGAAATAAAGCAGTACATTTTTACCCACAGGAAACATCATTTGATGCCTCAAAATTCTCCCGAAAGGTTTCAATCCAAAATTTTCCAAATTGGGTCTCGCTAGTAAAAATGGTCCCTGATTTGATACCTCCACTTTTTCCACTTTGAAATCATTGAGATGGATGATAAATAATATAATGATCCAATATGGATCAATATTTTTGCCTTATTATTTTTTATATATCCTTTTATCTTGGGGGTTTATGGATTACAACAAATGCATGACAAGATATTGCTGGAGTTTTCTCTTCTAGCTCTAGACCTTTGATGGTCCCAATTCTTGATGTTTTTCTTATTCATTGTCTATGTAGCATAATTTATTCTCGATGAATTTGTACAAATGAAACATAGTCCATTTTCTCTTCTTTCATTCATTTTCTAAAGTGTCAATGGTTGAATGAGGTTAAGAAAGAGAGCATGATGTTCTTCATAGTTATTAGTGACCACTCTTCTAGTAGTTATGTTTTTACTTTCAACTTTCCTTGCAAAACTAAAAGCATGCCATATGGATTTAGTTTCAAAGAGATGCACTACATGCTAGATGGTTTCCTTTAAAGTTTTTCATAAAGAGATATAAAAAATTATCCTTTGGAATGTTATTTACTCTGAGACTCAACTTTTGGAATTATTGAATATGCTTTGTGATCCAAACTATTTTCCTAATATTTACCAATTGAATAAATAACATATTTATATTAATATCCCCATAATGTGCTAACAATTCCTCCATAAAAATAAACCAACATACAATAAAATCCTTTTTTTCTTTTACAAAACCATTGATATCATATAATTAATCTTGTTCTAAATACAAGGATTGAATAGTTACGTTTTGTAGCATTGTCACTTGTTGCAGATAAAATATTGCTCTATCTAGAATATCCATGTTATAAGATCTTTCCCATCAAAATTTTTCATATCAATCTTCAAAGTAAAGTAATTTCTTGGTGTCAAGTTGGAACTTTGATGTTGTAGATCTTGAAGTGACAAATGATCGTGATTTTGTGATTCAATATTTGTACTTTCTAATTTTGATAAAATACTCCCCACACACGATTGAGTACCAACATAAATTTCCCCTTATTTTCATGATTTCCTTGGATCTCCATATCCCTTTTAGGAAGTTTCTTTAAAGTATTTTTGATGGAATTCATGTATCGGTGGTTTCATGCAGCAAGGGTTAGCAAAAATAAAGCTACTATGGATTGAAAATACTCCAACAAACAAAATTATGAGGATAATTAAATTAAACCATAGAGTGGCTACACATTAATAAGATATTATTACATATTTGAAAAAATAGCACTAAAAATCAAACAACAATATGAGACATAACATGTAGTATAACAAATGAAAATCCAAGGAAGGCTTTATTAAATTGGTAGCACCTATAGGGAGGCCTTGTAATTGAGCGTAGTGGACCTCCTCCTCTAGAGGGTTCATGGTGAATCCTGTATTTGCGAGAAAATGATCCCTCTCCAAAGAGTAGTAGAACAAAAAGACAAAAGAGAGATGAAAAGAAAAGGTTTGAGCTCAACTAGTGAGGAGAGATCAAATGTCATGAGATCAGAAGTTAGATGATGAAAATGGTCGTGGTGGATGAGAAGGAAAACCTCTATTATTTATAACAAAATGGTTGCTAGATTTGTTGAGATCAAATATTAAAAATATTTGTTGGACCAAATCAAGATCTAACTAATTTTGGTATTTTACTATTCTTATGAGGAAGAGGTAAAAAATATTGATTTATTAAATTTTGTCCATTTGGTTGGGTACCATTGTTAGAAATAATTATCAAATAAATGATTTATTGAATTATATCTAGTTGAGAGGGTAAAATAGTTGGAAATAATTCATAAATAATGGTTTAATAAATTATTTGCATGAGAATGGGTAATTTTGTTTTCAATAATTAATAGATAAATGATTAATTGAATTATTTCTATGGGAACAAAAAATGAGAGAAAATAATTATATTATCTTCAAATATATTGGTAAATTTATGAGAATAAAATAAAAGTAATGATTCTATGGGTTACTTTATTGCAAATTGCAAATTGCTAAATTAGCATAAATAACTTAGGAAAATTGGCTCTTTTCGCTATTTCCTTCGGCAAAAGTGGGTTTTAATATCTACAACCCATACTAACACGGTGTATCTCGATACACCTAATGATTTTGGGTAGGTGCTAACCTTTTGTGGGATAAAATATTCCCCCCTCCCAATGTACAAGTGTTATGAGCACATCATATCAAAAAATACATTGTAGTTTTTTGTCATTTGAAAATGGAGGTGGTCATGGATAAAGAAAGAAAGAGATAAACAGAAAATTCAATGTAAGGATTTGAAACACTCAAGGAGGAGGCTATTACCACTCATCAAGGAATAGTATCAAAGTGATCACATCTAGTATCAATGAGACAAGGCAGGCACCCATCAAAATAAGTCAATGCAAAGAATAATCATGTACGCAACAAAGTGGGTCTAAGTAAAATAATTTATAGTATATCAATGTTCTTTTGTCAATGGGTCAGGATATATTACAATGGTATACATAGTCCCATATAAATGTTCCTAAAACAAAAGGGCCAAGAGCAATATAACAAATGCAGTTGATCTAGGTACATAGGACCAAATCCCCCCTTGCTAAGGAGCATAGTTGGCAAAAACCATAGAATCCATGTTGAATAGGAAGGGTATTTGAAGACATGATTAAGCCAATTGATGAGAGGCTCATGTTGTGGAATTTTAGAGTTGTGGAAACCGAGCTAGTAAAATATACTAAATTTCTTATGACGTTGGACCATATACTACTGAAGGTTGAGCATGTGTGAGACTATTTGATGAGCAACCCCCTGTTGAGGCCTAGGAAAAACTCACACAACCTTTTGGATCTGGGCTAATCATATGAAGGACTAGACCATCAATTGTACGACTCATGATCATGGGATAATGAGCTGAACTTGAGAATAGGAGAAAAAAATAAGTTAGAAACTATTGAAATCTTCCTCTACCTCATTTGAGGAATACATGAAGGAGGATGACGGATCCAAGTTACACTTCTCTCTAGGCCAATCCAATAAAATAAATATCCTAAATTTGATAGAGGAAGACCTGTTAGTGTCGGTCTTGAGCCCTCCATCGGTGATCAAACAGCTCTTTGCATATGCATATATAGGTGTCTCATCAGCATCAGTTTTGCATCCCGTTAGGCATGCCATAA
>APFE031745240.1:0-47160 GCA_000404065.3 Pinus taeda
AAATTTAAAAACATTTCATCACACATGTTTAACAAGATAAGCCGGTAAAATGATATATATATATAGATAGAGTGTGTCAAAAAATATACATCGTCTTCGATCATAGGTTGAAAAACACCTTATGATTGGAAAAAATGATAAGTACAAAAAACCAAAATGTTATATGTGTCTACAAAGCGACCATCCAATCATTGGTGGTACTCCCTATACGACACCACTGCATGGGCTACCCTACACAAGAACCTCCTAAAAGGTCCTGGGACTGCGACTACATAGTGCTGAAGCCTGATAAGAATATCGTCTATGGTCGTCTCTCGTATATCTGTCATCAGACGCTCTAGATCCTGCTCCAACTCAGCTAGCGTCTCTGCAGCCGCATCCTGTGGGGCCGGTAGTGGTGCAACTGGATGTCTCCTCTCAAAAGGCCGGAGATTGGCTGGACGTTGTGGGCCTACATAAGCATTTTGAAAATTTTACTGTCAGTTTTCAAATGATGTTTAAAAACAAAAAATATAGATAATTTAAAACACTTGTGAAAAATGAATATACCTCTGTCATCCCATTGTTCTCCCTGTGGAAGAACCATGTCCGGATCTCCACGAAACTCCATTCCGCCATAAGGAAAATCCTGAATGGAAAAGACCTGGTTCTCTAACTAGTGAAAGTAACCTGCAGGAAATCAGACGACTTCCGCTCCCTCATCAGGATGCCGGGCCATAACCGCAACCCATCGCATCAACTTCGGCTCCCGAGGAGGCCCAACCTCAACTGTGAGCTACTGTGGGATCATCATCGGAACTCTCTCTAAGGCAAAGCTCACAACCAAAGGCCCATATCCAAAAGTCTTTGATTGTTCATTCTTTGCCCTAGTCAACTGGCCCTTCATATTGGCTAGTACAGCATCGCACCAGTTGAAAATGGTGCCTCGGTAGCAATCAATCGCCATCCGCATCTGGGACCCGGTGGCAAGGTGTAAAGCGGCTGCGCCGCAGAGTCTGGTAACTGTAAAAGCAATCACCATAAGTTCAGGGCGGGATATGAACTTGATTTCTATCCCCTTCAACTGGTTCTGATTGTTGCACCACTCTAGCTGGAGGCTAGCAAGGGATTGGCCACCCGGCCTAGTCCCGAATAGAGATAGGTGCTCGCCCTTATTAGGTAAACCAGTGAGAAAATATATGTCTGAGGCCTCTATCTCGAGTTGGTGGCCTCCGATGTAAAAACACTGATCCTGGACGTTCCATCTCTCGACCAGCCACTATAAAAATGGCACCTGGGCCCTCATGCCAGGTATGACCCAGTATTTGTAAAGACCGCATGTTTTTAACGCATCAATGGTAGGTTGCTGATTTAGCGCGGCCAAATCAACATATTTGTGTCCTCTTTCGCGCCAATCAAGCATGGTGGGCAATCTACACACCAAGAAATATGCATTAGAAACCATCAAATCAAAAAATTATGGTTCAAATTTGAGATTGGGGTTTTTAAATCTGCTTTGCATGGGGTACGCACCCCGCCTTCAGCCACAGAGCGTGGGTATGCACCTGTGCTAAAGGTAGGTTGCGTACCCCGACCATTTTCCCTTTAAGGAAAATGTCGGGGTACGCAGTTACCCATGGGATACCTGCGTACCCCGAGGAGTGCATCTCAAAACCCCAAAGCCCCCAAAAAATCAAATAAGGGCTAAAATTGAAATTCTAATCGGATGAAAATGAAGAGGAGGATGTTGTGGAATACCTGAAAGAGACGGAGCTCGATTCCGATGGTTGGATTCTCCGCAAAGTCCACGGGAAGTTTCTTGCCAAAAGCCCTTTTCTCTCCCTCAACAGTAAAATTGTAAAAATGACATGGTAAAAAGACTTTTTATAGGTTTTTTGGATAAATAAATACTAAATTTCTTTATTTTTCACCATGGAAGGACATTTTTCAATGTATTTTTGCCTATCTTAAACAAGTATGAGTAATGTGTCGTTTTTGTGCAGGACAAAAGGATTTTCATGGAAACTTGTCATTTTTCACGAACCAAAACATCAGAGTCATCTTTTAAGCCCTTTTCTGACTCCTAAAAAATGAAAAGATTGTCGAGCGTTTCTTTTACACTCGTTAAAACAGAATTAAAAGACGGTCCCCTTATAGCCCTTTTTTGACCGTAAAAACAGGAAAAGATTGTCGGGTTTTTGTCATTTCAAATTCGATACTGGAAATAAAACGACATGTCCTTGATCACTTTTTACTTTTCAGGTCAAAGACACTAATCATGAAATTACTCCTTGGTCGCAAGATCAAGCAGCTCTCCTAGGTATTATTTTATACCTTTTCGGGCTTGGGAGACACAAATTTACGAAAAAGTCCAATCTGGAGTCTTCTTAAGTTTTTCAGACTCTCTAAAATTGAAAAACACCGAGTTTCTCCTATACTGGACTTGTTAAAATTTCACACTAAAGGAGCTGTTCAATTACAAACAGGAACAGACCACTCCTTCTTAGGGTTCGAATCAAAACTAAGTTGGACTCATCCGAAGGATGAGATTATAATCAAGCATATGTTATCCTCCTCAAGATTGTAAAAAATAAAGAGGTACTTGCCAGAAATGGTGGGGGAAAAGAGAGAAGAATGAGCCTATTTATTATCCTTTGTCTTAGAAGAAACCTTATTACCACTCTTGAACACGACACTTTTTCATTCACCTGGGTTGGGAAATCCTTTGCTTCACAGTTGATCAAACCACATTGAAATTATTCAGCCGGGTTCCAGGTATTAACTTTGAGTCATTCATCACCAAGCCATCTATTGTGTCGTTATGTGTTCAAGAGGTCTACAAACAAAACATTCAACTGCAAAATACCTATCATCCATTTTTGACCATCCTTGAGTCAGTCCTTACAGCAACATTTCTTCAACTTGAACTATGATTTCGTGTTGTGGGCTTGCCTGCGACGGGTCGATTTCTATCGACATCAGCACATTATCTAGAGAGATGACTTAGAAATCATCAGTACCTTGAAGTATGCATGCATCAATGGTAGGTTTCTCGCCTTCGACGTCAATTTACATCATTGACTTTCGATCGAAGGAATCCGTGAAATGTTCGACATCGACTCATTCATTCACATCTCATGGATTGTATTGGGTACTTTGAGAAACATTGACATCACTGGTGGTCTCTATCACACTTGTTAATAGTTTACATCATCGATTGGTAATCAAGTGGTTTCTACCATGTTCGACATCGTCTCATTTATTCGCATGGCTAGAATCGTACCATTTCGGGAAGTAGAAATGAAGACCCTGGATCTAGTTTCCACCATCCAGGCTGCGAGGAGTTTTGTACTCATTATATACTAGACCAATTATAAACAGATGGTTGCGTCCATACTGTGTCTACATGAGTCTATGATTATGATGTACTAAGAAATCATTCTTGTATCAGAGTAGTAGTTAGTCTGTTAGTTAAAGTTTTTTGATCTGAGTATGGGAATGCCTACCTCAGCGATGATATAATCTTATATATGTATTTTGTGTTGAAAATTGCAGGTTCTGACTAGGCTCTCCACAAGATAATCCTTGAAATGATAAAGTACTTCACCATTCCTAGATGATATAAAACCCTAATCTACTACAGGCTTCGCACTTTAGGGGGCAATTTGTTACACTAAAATTTGTTACCATGACTATTTGTAGTTAGTATGACTCCATCAATTGTCATACTATCCTCCTTGGCAAGTCTCATACCTCTGCTCTCCATGTCAAACTTCAAGAAAGAGAGAAAGTCTTTAAAAAATCTATTTATCTCTGGGTACGCAGTTTCTCTCAACCTTACCTGTGTGTACGCAATCCAAGTTCACAATACCTGCGTACTTGTACACTCTGTATGTAAAGGGGTGGGTGCGTACTCCTGTAAAGGTCAAAAGGCACGAGTTTCATCTTAAAAAAGTTACTTGTGGTCATTTCTAGAGCATTCTAAAAGCTTGTTTGACGTGTATTGAGCGCCTCCAGATGGTTCATGTATCCCTATGAAAGAGGAACTTATCCCATCAAGAGGGGAGCTAACCCATCCAAAGAGGGGCTTATCCCATTGATGGTGGACCTGACTAACTTCCTCTAGAGTACTATAAATACAGGCATTGGGCCAAAAGGAGGGAGGTTGAAAGATGAATATTCCAAAGGGTAGATGCTGCTGGAATTAGGACTTCCTTGTAGAAGCTTGTGAGGAGAGATTCCCATCCTTTCTCGTTTCATTTGGAAGTGGGTGAGCTTATCAAAGTAAAGGAAAACTCTTGCTGGACCCTGGGAGGAACTTGCACAACACCAAGGCTCAGGTTGTAATGGTTTCTTTTGTTTCCTATTAATACAAATAAGTCCATTCTTCTCAACAATTTGTTATTTATGAATTGTTTCATATACTCCTTGGTCTGTATGTTAAATATGTTTTATTTTATGAGATATTCAGGTGATATTTAATCGTTTGATTGTTAGTGAATGTAGGTTTCAAAGAGAAGGAGGAGCTCATCCGGATCAACGAGGCTGGACTACTACAACAGAGTTGGACTACAGGTAGGATCTAAACACTTGATTTCTTATATGGTAAATGCATATTTAGAGAAGGATTTTTCTTAATTGTCTTGTTTGTCACTAGAAAGCCTTAAGCTTCTAGGGAGGTTGGTTTTGTCCGCAAAATTGACTCTTTCCGCATGACAGTAGGCTAACGGACAAGTTGAGGCGATTGACAAAGACCTTAAGCGCATGCTGAAGAGAATGATTGGAGTCCAAAAATGGAATTGGCATTTGATCCTATACTCGGCCCTGTGGGCATATAGGACTTCGGTGAGAAATGCGACCAGATTTATGCCCTTCTAGTTGGTGTATGGTCTGGAAGCTGTCTTACCTATTCAGTGCAAAATTTCATCTCTCAAGCTCGCAATTGATATGCTTCCCGAAACTTTAGAGGAAGAGGTTCATTTCTTGGAACTACTCCACTTGGACAAAATTCGTCATGACGTCGCGTTGGCTAGTGAAGCATATAAGAAACATGTCAAAGCACATTTTGACAAAAATGTCAAGCCTTGTTCCTTCTCAGAAGGTGACCTAGTCTTGCTGTATGATTGAGACTCTGACAAATTAGGAGCATGTAAGTTCAAACCATTATGGATGGGCCCCTACATTGTTAAATGAGTATTGGCAAAAGGAGCCTATGAATTGGAGGATTATGCTGGGATTCCACTATCGCAACCTCGAAATGGGTTGTATCCTAAGCGTTACTATGCTTGATTAAGTGTAGTTATCTCTTTGTATAAATACTTTGTTACATTTTTGTTTTCTTTTAGAGTTATTATTTTGGTTAGGTAATCCACTTTGCATTTGTTGCAAATGTCAGAATTTTTGGAATCAATTGTTGGGTATGCTGACGGAGTTAGTTGTAGTACACAGAATCTATCTTCTGCAGCCTGGGCCATTTTTGCTCCAAGCGACGAGTTAGTAAGTTTCAGGGGGATATGTATTGGTCAATCAATGAACAACATTGCTGAGTACATCGCGTTGATTGAGCTCCTCTTTGATGCCATTTCACATGGCATACGCCTGCTTGTTGTCAGGCTAGATCCGTAACTCATCGTTCTACAACTTACTGGCATTTATTCCATTTGGAACCCAACTATTTATCGTATGTTCCTAAAAGTTAGGATTTTTGAAAGACAGTTTAATTCCATTCAATATCAACACATTTCCAGGAACTTAAACACATTAACCGATTCATTAGCAAACTATGTGTTAGATAGACATTTGCAGCATTTGTAAAGAAAGCATTTTCTTATTAACATTTGCATCAGGATTTGATAACTTAACCAAGATAAAAACTCCGAAAATAAAAAATATATAACTGTTTATAGTTTCTACAAAATGTTTCGTGTCCAAGAAAAAATTTGTCATATGACCAAGAAACTCAAAATGAATATAGAAAAGCATCCTAGACTAATGATGTTGGTGATAACATGTCACCACCTGTGTGATCATGCGCGAAAGCCAGGTCCATCAACTCAGCACATTGGTGGTGTGGTGCTGTAACCTCAAGGGTAACTCGTCGGTCCTCACATCCTGAATACCAAGAGTAAGGACCTCGATTTGATCCTGTAGCACTGCCAGGGTCTTCGATATGTCCAAATATCGAAGGACAACCCTCCCAATAGCCTCTCCTGCTAGAACATCCGTTGCCACCCGTGGGCGTGCCGTTGGTCGCACTGGCCCAATATCTACACACACATATGAGTTTGATTAGTCTTGATAACATTTAAAAAACACAAAAACATTATAAAACTGATAAACAAAAATGTAGTCAAATCATTTTACCTATAGCACTCCATTGTTTGCCAGCTGGTAACGCCAAATTTGGGTTGCCTCGAAAATCCATCCCGACATATGGGTACTCCACAAAGACCATATATTGACGATTGAACCACTCAAAGAAGGTAGCAGAGAAGGAAATCTGTGATTCACCAACATGTTTGGCCATAAGATCAACCCACATCTGCATCCGTGGTTCCCTTGGTGCTGGCAATCTTAGTAAAATGTTCTATGGCTGCATTAGTGGAATCCTCTCCAAGGAAAAAGCAGTCAAGATGGAACCATAGCCGAAATTCTTGGATCTTCCATTCTTTGCCTTGGAGAGTTGTTCTTTTATAAAAGGAAGTACTGCCTCACACCAGTTGAACACCTTTCATTCCAGGCATTCCGGGGCATACTGCATGTAAGATCTGTTGGCCAAATGAAGAGCCGCGCTGCCATCCAATCTAGCAAAGGTAAATAAAATGGTCCTCAAGGGCCAATCAGTGACATCATAGATAATGATCTTGCATCCCTGCTAGGCTAAGATCCATCTCTACAAAACTGGAAAATATAATCTCTCACAGATTCACCCCCACGGGCAGATCCTGACAAAGAGAGAGGGGCACCACGCCTCGATAACCCCGTCAGAAAGTAGATATCTTCAACTGTCAATGGGATAGATTTTCCTCTGGTCTAGACTACCTGGTTGATCGGATCCCAAGCATCGAGAAATACTGCAACAAACTGATTTGTTGCCTCATGCTGGATATGCGGAAGAATTTTAGCAAGCCACAGTTTCGCAGTGTAGTAACTGTACCCTGATCGTGTAAGGCAATCATGTCCTCTTCTTCATGTTCACGTTCACGGCATGTGATGAACATCTTGATCCAACAAAAATTCTGAAACACAAAAAAAAGATGAATTAGGATCCAATTTTGAGCAAAAATAGGAAAATTTTTCATGAAAAATCACTGTGCAAAGTTTCCCTTTTGCGCCCATCGCACCCTGCCTTTGAGCAAGGTGAGATGCATACTAACTGGCCAGTGTCCAACTCAGTATGCATCACACTTTTCAATGCAGGCCAGGTGCGATGCATAGAGAACAAGTTCTTCAAACCCCAAGGGTCTAGAAGCAGGGAAAAACTTGCTCAGAATCAGTAAAGGATGGAATGAAAATGAAGAGCTTAGGGTTAGCTCCTACCTGGTCTTGATGGTGTGGAGAATAGTCCACCAGATCTCCCAAAATTGGCTGATGAAATTTGAGGGGGAAAACAACTCCAGAGCTCCAAAATCCCAAATTTGAAATGAAATGATAAAAATGAGAGGTAAATTACTTTTTATGTTACTATTCATGTACTTCAAGTAAAAGGTTAGCTTTAATTAATTTTTTGGGCATAATATGTATTTCTAACCAATTTGATGGAGCAATTGAACAGGTTGAATGACCGATGAAAGAATCAAAAGTGTTAAAAACGGTGAATTGAAAATCTTTGACTACTGTAATGAGCAATGTTTTCGCAAGGTTCAAGCTTGTTAAAAAATATACCCGCCACTGAGCATATGTTAACACAAGGTTCAAGCTCATTAAAAATAAACCTGCCTTTAGTAAATGACCTATGTGATTGCCATGCTATCAGCCTTTTGAACCTTGGTTGTGTTCTGCGGTCACCTCCATCCTTTTGGCTGATCAAATGCTTCCACTTGATTGCTTACCATTTTTGAGGAACAACTGTTGTTGAGCCTCAAACCTGCACTCATTTACCCATCCTCCCAATAGCCTTTTCCTACTCAGTTCCTTCTTTTGTCATCATTTCCTTCATCAACTTGTTCAATTCATTGCATTATAGGACTTTTTAACATGATTTGCTAATTGTGCTAATGATTGACTGTTGGTTTAGATTTTTTGTTCAAGTGCTGCAATTCCGCAGCTGATACAGGGTTTCCGCAGCCGATCTCTGATTCCGCAGCCAATCCCAGATTCCGCAGCCATTTTCTTGTTTGCTATGATCCAGGTGTCCTCCAGAGGAAAGAGCCACATGGGCAAGTTTGTATGACTGTGTACATGGTGTGTGTGCTGTCAGCTCAGCCAAACTGGCCGTCTACACCCCTGGTAAACGTGAAGGTAACTCTGGTCAAATGGCAAGGTTGCAAACGGTGGCACGGCTCTGCGTGTTCAGGTGGAACACGAAAGTCACAACTGGCCTTTTCTTTAGCCACGAAGACTGCAGGGGACAAGAATCCAACAGCGGATTTATCAACCATGATGACCGTTTCCTAAATTTGTGCACGGTGCTGCTGAACGTGTCTTTTGCATAGCTTTTAGTTAGCTTAGTTTACGCACATAACAGTTTGTGTTCCTGCTATAAATAAAGCGTTTCTACACGTTGATTAGTATTTTTTGGAAGTTAGTCTTTTTCTGTTGTAAACTCTGTTTCAAGACTCTTTTACATAGCGTTTACGCACCCCACTGTATTTTGTTATGTGCTGATTTAATACCAAGAAGACAGTTCTGTTCTTACCTGCGTAGCTGATCTTTTTAATTGGTTGAAGTGGATGGAGGGCCCCTGTCTGCTACAACCATTGTACAGTAGCTTTTAAATTTGCTTTCCTGCATTCTTTTTTCTGTAATTCACCATGTATATTAATGTACAGTTTGAATCATGCTGCTTTACGTTTCTGTACTTTTCATGACTGATCAGTGTGTGTTTTTACAGCTTTGTTAGGAGCCCGGGACAATGTGCTTTTCCTTCTTTCTAACACTAGTGGCATTTGAAGTTGTCTTATCTAAACTTCTGACTTTCGCTTTGATTTTCATTAGTTTCCTTTCTTAGTTAGTTTCCTTGCCTAGTTTACTTTATCAAGTTTTGTCAAGTTGCTAATCTCTTGATGGTTTTTTTTATCATAATTCACTAACTTTTATGGGACCAAAACATCATTTAATTGCAGCTTGGTTTATTTAGTTTTAGACTCATATTGCTAATTCACTCCTAACTCTTTTTCACATGATCAATTTAGCTAAAGGCAGAATGTTAAGGGAGAATTGAGTAGTGTGATTTGTCACTTAATTTTTGCATTGCTTTAGATTCAATAGAGGAGTTAGAGTAGTGTTCTTGCTTTCAGCCGAGTTAATCTAGATTTCATTTTCATTCTTATCAGTAGTAAAGGTATTGGACTAGTGCCATTGGTATTTTTGTTTGATGCTTTACTTTCATTCGAAGCTTTAATTCCATTCTAAGTTATTGTTCAAGTTTTCTCTTTAAAATTCAAGAAGCATTTAGAAATCGCCACATACACACACATTCACTCACTTGTTTATAACTTAATCACATCACATTAGGAAGATAAGTTAGACATAAACTAAAAACGACAAAAAGAACCAGGAAAGGTTGCTTAAGTATATATTGTACACTTCACTTCATCAACTTACGAGCCCCGGGTTGACAATTTATGATAGCAATTTAGACAACACTAAATTGACCAAACAGTATCCCCGCCACGCATCGGCCTCCCGCTGTGTTCGCTGCCCCCTCCCTTCAATACCAGTTACCGCCCTCAGGCCTTCCGGGGAAAGCACTTACTGCCTCCTCCCCGCGCTGACGTCACGCCCCTGTCAGCGTGACGTCACCCCTCCTTTGCCGTCACCTGCCTCCACGTCGTATCCATGTCACCGGTCCACCTGTCCACCCTACCACCATGTCACTGCCACCTGGGTACCCACGTCAGCTGCCACGTCACCCTTCCGTACTCGGGCCCATGATGACATCAGCATGATGTCATCACCAAAAGGGCGCCAATATGCCAAAAATGCATAAAAAGATGAGAATTAGCCGTTATTGGTCATTGTTGTTCATAGTTTCCAGAGCTCCTCTGCATGCGAAATCGACGTGCAACGGTCAAAACACAAAATCTACCCGCCAAGGTTGCTGCCGACTCCATTATCAACCCAAGTACCTGCAATTCGACCGGTTCAAAAGCCTCCTACACCATAAAAAGCAGGTATTTGCTACAGGCGTCCTCTTTACCCATTGTTCTCCTTTGCTCTCCTAATTTCCTGCATAAGAACTCTGTTAAAAGCTCCCCGCTGATAAAATTAGCCACTGAAAATTACTTAGGAAACTGTTGAACCCCTGCACGACAAAAACTCTTGAAGAAACCCGTGCCCCTCTATAAAATTCACCACAAAAGCAATTGAAGGAGCCGAGCTACCGGCCAGAAAATTAAGTCAGCAGTTCCCTCACCCCTGCTAATAGAAATTCCCTGCAAACAACCAGCTAATTAGCTCAACACACTCTGGTTCTTCAAAACAGAGTGCCCCACAGTTCATTGAACCTGCAAAGAGCCTCCTTACACTGTCAAACTGCTCACTGCCAAACATAAGTTGGCCAGCATTCCTCAGCTTCTGTACCAAACTTGAAAATCTAGTAAAACATCTAGTTAAAACCAGACAATGGCCACTCCAGCTGCTCTGGATGTAGCTCCTGTGAATCCACCTAGCAAAGAACTGGAAGCCATGCCACTGGTGGACAGTGATTTCCTCATTACAGACTTTGTGGCAGATAGGAATCATTTACAAACTTTCTGCCAGCTAAGGAACAGTCACCTGAACAATAATGACATGTATGGCATCTGGGAGTCCAATATGCCCACCTACTTCCTGCCTTCTGTGAACATTTTTCCTGAAGTCATTCACCTCTGTGCAGAAAACTATGACCAGAAACTCAGAGCTGTGAAGTCTTCATCTGGGAGCATCCTTTTCTACATAACACCAGATTCCATCAACCAAATGCTGAACTACAAGCAAACCCAGCTACTATACCCCTTCTCCATTAACTACTTGCTAGATGAGGGCTCCAAGCTCTCTAGAACATACATAGCTGCAATAGCTAGGAAATTCATGAAGGTAGACTGCCAACCTTCTGGGCCACCTGCCTTTTCTTATGCAGATTTCAATGAGGTAGGCAAGCTGCTGGTAGATATGCTAACCTCTGTGCTGGGGTTCACCACAAATGAGCATGTTGATGAAACTGTGCTGGTCATGCTGTCTGCATATAGCCTTGAGAAACCCCCTACTATGAAGTACAATTTTGCCAAGTACATTGCCAACAAGATACATGACCAATTGTCAAGGTTGAAGAGGGAGGCAATATTTAAGTATTCATCATACATCTATCACCTGTTCATGTATTACCTGACATATTGCTTCCAATGCCCAATCAAGAAGCTAGACTCACAGGGAGAAAGGAGGTCTATCATCTTCTGGTCTTCAGTCTTCCACCAAGTCCAGAATTCTCCCTACTCATACTGTGAATTTATTGACTAGTTTGTGTATCCAGTCACATGCCTCTTAAAGAGGACCCCTCCTATCAGATTGTCCAAGGATATGCAAAAAATATTGCAGCTATCCAGGAGTTACAAGATAGGTGATTGGTACTTGTACCAAAATCACACAGTCATCATAATCTATGTTTGTGAGCTCTGTCCCTACAGGCTCCCAAAATATGTGCCTATGAGGCTATTTGCCCTGGAATACTACAGACAACTTATAAACTCTGATCTGACACACTTCCACAGTGCCAAGAAGAAGCCAACCTAAAGTTCAGAGACCACTTAGGCCCATTTTTCATGAACAAGAAATATGGATGGCAAGAAGCTGATCAAATACTAGGGCAACAACTCAAACTCAAACGAAGCTTTTGGTGGGTCCCTTATGACCCTGAAGGTTTCATCAGTGCTAGGAGGGTCAAGTATAGGCTGCTAGCCTATAAGCATTGCCCATACCCACAAATACAACACTTCGCCAACCAAGATGAATGGGTACCTGAATTAATAGTAGAGGAATTGACTCAGGAAGAAAAAATGGAGCAGACTGTGAAAGATCTGGAAAAAACTATTGACTTGGATTCTTGTTAATAGGTCTTCTTCAAACAACCAGTCCAAGTAGGAGAAGGCACTTCTACTACTCCAGCTACACAGGACACCCAGCAAGCTCCTGCAACAACAACTACAACAAAGGGGAAAGAAAAAATGGATGAACAACAACAGGCGGAGACAGGGCAGCCCAGCACATCAAAGGATCAACAGTCAGGGCAAGCCCCTTCAGAGCAAACTGAACAACCCCAAATCCCAGTTTTGTAGAATCCTCTCAATGATGAGAGAGGAAAAAAGAGAGATAGAGAGGAGATCACACCTCCAACAGGGTCATCACAGCAACCAGAAGCCAAGAGGCCGAGGATTGACCCTGAAACAGAAGAAGGAGATATCAGTGAGGAAAGGGCAGAAAGCCACAACAGAGAAAGGAAAACAAACCAGCAGACTGCCACTAGCTCATTTCAACTAGAACAGGCCCTACAGCACACCACAGAGGTATCCTCCTCAAGACAATAGGGGAAGAAACCAGCTGCAGTCAAAGAAGGCTTCATAGAGATCAAGGCACAGAATGAATTGGTGAGAGTGCAGCTCTATGAGCAATTCTTGAAGACAACTTCAGCCAAAAAACAAAGATTGATGGCTGCCTATGATCTGAAGGAGGAAAAAATGATCTTCACCCATTTGAAGCCTAAAGTCCCACATCCCAAGACCCCTACAGATTACTACAGAACAAACTTGGAGGTATTTTCCAAAGACATACACCCCGTGGATCACATTGAGCTGCACAAACAGACTGGGGAAATGGTGTATGAAACACTTGCAGACAGGGCAATGCTGGCCCATCAGCTAAAAGAAGCCCTGAAGAATACAAACACACAACTTGATTTGGAAAGGTTGTCTTCCTCTGCAAAGGAAAACAGGATAAAGACATTGGAAGACATAATAATTGATTTGGGACATGACCCAAAGGATCCAAAGGGTGTCAGAGCCCTCATGAAGAAGAAAGAGGATGACATTGCTGCACTAAGAAAGAAGGCAAAATTGCCTCCTACCATTCACCCTCAAACAACAGAACATGCACAAGAAAAGCAAGTAGATGATGCTATGGAGCTGCTTCTGGTGATGAATCAAAGAATATTACAAATGGAAGCAAAATTAGAGAAAGCACTGCAGGACAAGCAAGGGGAGTCAGCCTCCCAGCCCCCTCAAACATCAGAAACTCTTGGACCTGCCCCTCCCACACAAGCAGCAACAGCCCCTCCTGCTATTCCAGCACCTACCACAGCTACATCAGCAACATGAGCAACAATAGAAGCAACAACAACAGTAGAATCCAGCATGAGCATGAAGGACTTGATGAAAGCTGTTAAAGACCTTGAGACTCAAGTAACTGAATTAAATGATGCCAAGGACAGACTGGCCAAGCTGGAGACCAATTATGATAAATCAAAGATGACAGTAGCAGAGAAACAAAGAGAAATAAAGGCCTTAGAGGCCAGAGTGAAAACTCTGGAAAATGAATTGCTGCTAGGTAAAACCCTAGCAGAAATAAAGAAGATAATTTGGGACAAAGTTGGCCAATCAATACAGGACCAATGGAGGTCAATTCAGGCAATTTATGAGAAGGGTGAGCTGATAGGTATGGCTCATGTGGAAATACAAAGAGCCAGGACAACACTGGGAATAATGCTCGAGCAGGCCACCAAAATGATACATTTCTTCAACAACCGCACTAGAGAGAAACTGGCAGCTTTGGAAATAAACAGCAGAACAGAGACCATCCTGACAGCCAAAAAGGTGCTGACCTTAGGGAATTTTACTCAAACTCTGGAGAGAAAATGTCAGGAAATGAAAGCAGAGATTGATGAATTCAGGGCAAAGATGACCATATTACAGGATAAAGGACTGCCAAGCCTAGTGACTGGCACATGAGAGCTACTGTCATATAATCAGTATATGACAAGGATCAACAATTATGTTGAAAATTAGATAACAGCATCCAGCAGCTCCACAGAAGAAGCAGGGCCTCTCTCTGGGCAGTCTCTGTATGACAAGTTGGAAAATCTGTTCTTTATTGAACATGAAATAAATCATCTGTTTGAGGTGCCTCCAAACTTCTACAGATATACAGAGGCAGATGAGACACTGGTGAAAATAAGGAGGCATCAGCTACCTCCAGTTGATTGGTGGCAGGCAATGCTAGAAATTCTTCCCAGATAATGCCACTATGTTATTTCCTTTTTTGAAGAAAAATCAAGTTTTCAGTCACGGTACAGGTCAGCAGACAGATCAGCACACAGGTACAGGAAGCATCCGTACAAGTGACTCACCAATGCACCCAGACAGTAGGCTCAATTAACGCAGAGTTAAGGGCACAACTACAGCCCACTTTCCAGAGCCATAAAGTCAAAAGCTGTCTGACAGAAAGATAGCGGCCATCTCAGCATTAAATGCTATATTTATGTTTTCATTTACTGTTTGTAAGAGAGTTGGTGGTGCAATTTATTGCACAATAACTCTCTGCTGAGATATTTTGTACCCTATTTTTGTATATATATCCCCTCAGATAACGTATTGAGGGTCGGTTGTAGTGTAATTCTTTCTGAAGAGCTCTATTGTATATCTGAGACATTTTGATAATACAAATTGCTGGTGGAGATTTCTGGTTCCTATGCTGTCTGAAGATGGAAATGACTAGCTCTGTTTAGTTGCAGAATTCCTGTGTCATTTGCTGGAGCAATAAGTTTCTCTGAACTGTGTATGTGTTTTCTGTGTTTTCCATAATTCTTATGTTTTCATAATCTTAGTAAATAGAGAAAAAAATAGCCTAGGATTTGTTTTGAACACCCTATGCTCAATCTCTATTTCTAAATATGTTTTCTTCTGGATTAGCCATGGATATGAATTCTTGATTGCTCATGTTTAAACTAATTCTGTCATGGTGAAAATTGTTTAAGAATTCTTAACTGCTCTTAAGCAATAATTTCATTTTCCTTTGTTGGCATAGTGAAATATTCTTAACCGCCTTTCACTCATTAATTCCATAATTTCATCAAAAAAATCTGGTAAATTGCTTCACATATGCCTATCTGGCTCTGCAGCAACACTCTGCTTTCACAAATCTATTTTCAGCAGCACAAATACCTCAACTCCATTGCCCAATGGACCAAATTGTTCTATAATCTATATTTTCAGTTTTGTCTGGATTCACCAACCCACCAAATTCAAACAAAACAGTACACCATAACTAGCCTAAAAACATTCATCAAACAAAACTAAATTATAAAGAGAGAGCCCTCTCTGGTTGTACGTAGGCTAGGACCTGCAGCTAAAATATTGGTCAGTGGTTACTTCGGCTGTATACCCTTTAGGAAGCAGGGAACAACCTGAGTGTTAACATTGTGCATCGATACCATTGGAGCAGAGAAAGAACTTTGACTAGGTTGAATTATATAGCCTCTAGTATTTCTGCTATCATATGTTCAATTCCACTCTTTTGGGCATATGGATATCTATAAGGCTTGATATTTGGAGGAACACTTATTATAACTAAGTGAATAACATGATCATAATCATGAATAGGTGGCAAGCCTTTGGGGGTCGTAAATACCTTGGAATTATTGTCCAAGAAGTTTTGGAGATCTGGAGAAATAGACCATTTCAAAGTTTTAACCACTAGTGAGCATAATTGTGAAATTACTCCTCATTATTATTTATTCAAAATATTTGTCATGCCATTAGAGTCGATTATATTCCTTGTTTTACCTGTAATACTCCTTAATTCAATTTCCTTTCCTTCCCAAAACAAATTAAAGAAAATTTATTGAAAATTAAAATTTATCTTCCCCACATATTGTAACAATTGGATTCCTAGTACACCATCAAGACCACCCATTGTAATGGAAAGAATTGGACTATTCAATACATATTCCCCCATGGTTAACTTGATATTATGGCACTTTATCGATCCATTTATAGTTCCTCCATTTGCAACCATCACTTGACACTTTGGTGCTGGATATAGAAAGCAATTTAATTCTTTGGCTATCTTACAATGAATAAAATTATGGGTACTACTCGAACTAATCAACACTATTACATTTTTCTTCTTGATATATCCTTTTGTATTGAGAGTTTTAGGAGTGGTAATTCCTGCCAATGCATTACAAGATATGGTCAGATTAATTTCTTATTTCTCTCGGGTTGGTTCCTGATGTATATCGTCTTCCTTTGATGTTTCTTGTTCCTTTTCTTTCTCCTCTTTACAATCTATGTAAAATATTTTCTTCTCAGCACACTTATGAGCTTTAGTGTATTTTCTATCACAATTGTAACAAATCCCTTTTTCTCATTTTTCATCCAATTGTTGTGGTGTCAACCTTGTAGGTTGTGGAAGGCTAGGAGTAACAACACTTTCATCTTTATAGTTGTGAGAGGTATACTTCCCTTTTGCCATAATTTTGCTCTCAACTTTTCTTGCCACCTTGAGTGCCTTCTCGAATGAATGAAGTTCCCAAAGGTGAACCTCATGTTGGGTGTTAGCCTTTAAAGTCCTAATGAAGATATCAATCATATGCTCCTATGGAATATCAGTTACCTTATTATTAAATTTTTTGAAGTCCTCAATATGCTCCACCATTGAACCCTTTTGTTTTAGACTTATCAATTGGCTAAAGAAGGTGTTGCTCTTTGTATCCTCATAATGTGCCATCATTTCCTTCATAAAATTTGACTAGGTGAAAAATGGTTTACGAAAAAAAGCCATCGATACGATAAAAATTGATTGGGTTCTAAATATAAAGATGCAATGCATACCTTTTGTGTGTGTTGCACATCATGTAGATAAAAATATTGCTCCATCTATAGTATCCATGTTATTGGATCTTTGCCATTAAAATTTCTCATATCTATCTTTGGAATGTGGTGGTTCTTAAAACCAATATTGGAGTCTCTAAAATCATAATTCATATTCCATTTTTCCTCATCATGATTTTCATGGATTACTTTTTCACCATTGGGAAGCATGTCTTGCAACAACTTTGCCAACCCTTCCAACTTGATATTCGTTGTGTCCATGTCTACTTTAAAAACCTCCATGTTTCATTTTATGTTTTCTTCTAAAACATCCATCTTAGATTCCAATTCAATCTTGGTTACTCTATGCGAGAGCGAATTTTTTTGCACTTGGTCTTGTAATTTGGATATATCATGTTGCATTTCTTCCTCTTCTTCATGCGTTATAGTATAGCTTTTTGGTTGCTTGCTAGGTGTATCCAATTTTTTGTTTCGAGGCATTTTGGAATCAAAAAGTGATATCTATGATTCACTATTCCCTTTGAATGACTTGAAACAGATTTTTTACACAAAATTTATGAAAAATTTCTTAAAATAATACATACGTTTTTCTTGCTTTTAGGAGCATAATATTGAAACTGTCCTATCTCTGTAATTTCAGCCTCCAAAGGTTTGAAATTCATCCTATGGTATCCCTCTGAGTATTATTTCCAATGCCACAATTCAGACCAATATTGGATTCTTCAAGATAAAGTTAGACCAAATCTCCCACGATGCCCCGATTATGGATGGGTTCAATAGAGCGAATTGGTACAGAATTCCACATGTCACTATTTCGACTTTAGGCTCTAAAAATGGTACATGAAAAACCAAATTATGTACAATTTCATTCACATTTTACAAAATTCAAATCAATGAATGTAGAGAAAGTTATGATGATTTTCCCTAGGTCACGTGTTTGAGACTGAATTATGGATCCAACAAAAACCATAACTTCTTCGGACTATATCTCAGAAACTATATCGAACCAAGGTGTTAGTGTCATCCTTTGTAGCCTTCCTCTAGTGATCAAATATGCTCTTACAAGGTGATTTTAAGGTGTCAAGGTCAAATTTTGTCATGAACCTAGAGTCTTCAAACAAAATTTGGTGACTAGGCTTTAGGTCTAGGGTTTGTTTTCACTCTTTTCAAAGTTGTCCAAATGGCAGTCCATGTCATCATTCAACTGAGTGTACCATTATTCAGAGGGTTTTCATCATCATGTTAGGTTCCATTGGGTCATTTTACACCTTGTTCATGCCTCAGTTGCGCCTAGGCAAGGTCCATTTCCCTCTCCTAGTGTTTTGAAGGTAATTTCTCTTGGATGGTCAAATCATTAGTAAAACTTGTATCCAGATGTTCATACACCTTCCCCTATCCTTCATGTACCTTATTAAACACTTCCCATCACTGAGATTCCCCAAATTCCTCATTTTTCCACAAACCCTAGTTTCTTGCTACAACCTGGCAATTTTCTAGGTTGGGCCTGTGTTTTGCCCTTTTGGACCCCTTCCCCTCACTCGATCTCTGAGATTTCAATTTTCTTTACTTCCTAACATCGCTCCCTACTTCCAAAAATTTCCCCAAGAATTTAGAAGCCCCTTATCCCCTTCATTTTGCTTCATTTCGACAAAATCCCTTGTTTCACACATCGGGATAAGTTTTACTCAAATGATGTTTTTGAGCAATCAAAGATGAATTTGGGAAAAATGAGAGAGGTTTTTGTCCACAACAGGCCAAGGAAGAAAAAAATCCTTCACATTTTACACAGGTATAATTGTTTTGGATAAATGTCAAAAATAAAATCGCCTCGAGAGAACTGATGCACCTCTGAAGTGACCTTGGGAAAATCAATTTTTCTCCTAGCTTGGTTGGCCAAATAACCTTCTTGATAAGTCAAAGGATAACTAGAAAAAAGGATATTTCCAATGAGCTATCATGAGCTCAATTTGGAGTTGAGGAAGGCATTCAAAAGTTGACTGCAACATCACTTTTCCTTGAGGCAGCCTCATTTGGCACATTTTGACCAGTCTTGGGAGATTTGATTTTTGACAAGGCAAATGAACTCCAACTTGAAAAATTATGGTTGGGTTGAAAAGTAGACTTGAAGACAATTTCGACACCGGGAAGGCCTCCAAACGCCTCTTACAAAATGCGCTACGCGTTGGGTCTGTGCGCTACGCACACAGGTGTGCACTACACACTGGGCCTCACTTGCCAGTGTAAAAAAACAAAGGCGCTACGCATACAGGTGTGCACTACGCATTGGGTTCAGGCGCTACGCACTCAGTCATAGCCCCAAATTTTTTTTTGTTAATGCGACCAGATATTGCTAAATCAACTCCAAAGCTTGTAAGTAGGTTTTTCATGGCTACTCAGTCAATTTTAAAATGTTTGTAGTGTGTTTAAGGTGGGAAATTTGATGTGTTGGGTGTAGAAAAGTGAAACCCTATGCACATACCAAAATCATTCCTTAGGGTTTTTAAAGACATGTGGGTGGCTTGGTGAAGATTTTCCCATTCTCCATTGGTGAAATACAGTTCCATACTCATTTGTAAAGTTTTAGCCAACATTGCAAAGGGTGCACATGACACTTTTGCTCATTTGTCAAATTCCCTTGTGATCAAAGCAGTGACTATTTTATGCCAATCTACTTAAACAAAGCTATTACCACTGTGGCTTGTTTCCTATGATGCTTTGGTACACATGTAATATGTTTAGGTTTTGAGCATACATTGAACTTTTGATTTCACTACACCTATATCAACATACCTATTGCAGACATCTTGTTTTCAAAGCCATGTTAGACACAGATTCGGTTTATAAGGAGGAGGTAGAGGCTAATCGAGAGTTTTGGCTTGAGAGGGTCAACGTCCATTTAGAGAAGTTGCTGGCGAAGGCCAATAGAAACAAAGACATTCTTTGTCACATGAAACATCACTATTAGGCTTGCATGCATGTCGGCAAAGCAAAAATGAAGATTTTGAAAAGGAGGTTAAGCAAGGCACTAAAATGACGAAAGCGGTCGGATCCACTTCGAATTTTGGCCGAAGCTTTACTGGCTAAGCATAACACATGATGGAGGGTCTTCACTCCGAATTTGAGCAAATTCAGAGAATTTTTTGTCATTTCGAAATTTTTGGCTTGCAAAACAGGTTTTTTGGCTCAACGCGTAGCGCGCCGCGCGCGACCCATAAGATTGGGAGGTCCAAATCACAAATGGTTTGTAGTTTTGGATTTGTCATTATGAATTACACATGCTCAGCTATTTCCAAAGCATTTCATCAAGTTTTGGGTGACCAAAAGGCTCAAAAACATCATGAAAATCACCTTTCTGCCACCTTTTCCAACAGCAGGAAGTACCTCTGGGAGAATACAGTTTTGAGGGGACAACTGAGCTTCAAATTGAAACATTCCACTTGGGTTGGAAATTAGACATCCAGGGCTTTCCAACGAGCTATCATGAGCTCAACTTGGATGTCGGGAAGTGCCCCAAAACAGGCTGCAATGTGCGCTACGCATAGGGATCAGGGGCGCTATGCATACAATTTTTGGTCCAGTTTTCATTCTTCAGCTCAGGAAATGAAGCCAGTTTGACCAGTTTTGACTTGTGATGTGATTTTTCATTCCTCTTGATGTAATTAATGAAACCTTATGTTATTTTAGACTCACTTTTACCTATTCTAGATGATTCATTCACAAAATAGAAAAAATTTAATGAATGAATTAGTTTCATAGCTTATAGAGACAAGTTGTTTTGACTGCCTATATTGTAGTGCTTTGTTTAGAATTAGTTCAAATAGCTCCTAGAATGATGAGCTCTAACCCTAGAGGCAAGGAAAGGGGTAAGTATGGTCTATATTATGTAATTTCTCAATCATTTTCAGAGGTTGGAGAGGTTGGACTCTTGGGAATAACTTAACACTCTATTGTACATATTTTATTTGCAATTTTGGCAAAGGAAGACCAGGGTTTTGCAGCACTATTTGGGATTCATGTGGTTTTATGTGTTGATGGTGTGCTTCTTTTAGTATTTGTAAGTTGTTTATGTGCATCGCTTTCCTTCTCTTATCTTCTGCAATTGAACAAATGAAGTGTTAAGGTAGAATCCATAATTTGCTATGCTCTGCCTTTAAGTTTGTTTAATTTTCCATGTTTTCATCTGTTTAGGGAGAACCCTTGAAAGTTTCTTGCTCTCCTTAACCTCTCACCAGTTATATCTAGCCATTCAATCAATTTGAAGGCATCAAGACAATCGCATATCTTGCCCCAAGTAGACCTCTGCAAAAGCTGTGCCTCATCCCCGCACCCAAAATTGCCTTTCCCTTGAATTCAACTAAACTCCAAGCAAATCAATTTCAAAATCCTTGTACTTCATACCTAGCCTAAAATTAGTCATCAATTTAGTCATCTCGAGCCTCATTGCTTACCTTTTGCTGAGATTGACTCGGAGAGAGCCCTCTCCCGTCCTCGTAGGGCTAGCTACGAGGCTGAGCGTGGTTTGATGTAGCCTTGAGTTTTACCTTACTTCAGCCTAAGATAGATTTGAGTGCTAACATAGTGGCGACCATACTGGGGAAGAACTGGTTTCTTTGTTAGTGTTATTTGATTTATAGCTACAAACGGAGTCTGAAGTCACGCCAGGTAGCCTTCGAACTGCACATTGCTCTGCGAGTGCATAGTAGATAAACGCTTTTTCAGTCAATCTCCAGTCTAGCTTGTAATCGTAACACTTAACTTATAAATTGCCCCAGTACATGTATCAAGTTGAGATCTGATGGTTGATGGTGGACAACGATCAGACATCAGAAGGCTGAAAACATTCACTTGGCGACTTTATTCACTGAACAATACATAAATCGATGCTTCATGGTGACTTCACTGCAGGGAGATCAGTAGCTGTGAGATTTTCAAAATGGACCGAATCATGAGAAGATACGCTCCCATGAGCCGAGATCACATTCTAGGATTTCCGAATAAGATGCCCAAGGTAGATTGGTCAAAGAATTTGCCCGAGTTTAGAATGTTATAATGTTAGGACAACTACTTCAGTTCTAGATTCAGATTGTGATGACCAAGCATAGTTTGTGCTGAATCCTGAAAAGGAGAGTTTTGTTGTTGAGATCATAGACAAAGTTTTTGATCCAAATGTTCTCATGCCATCAGAACAGAGCCTGCATGAGGAGGTAATTCAGTCAGTTCATGAAAAGCAAGACGAGATCTTCATTCAAGTAAGTGAAAAAGTTCCTTTGGATGAATTTATGGTAGATGATAGAAATGTCATTTTTTCACTTGAAGAATCAGCTGAAGTTTCTTTCCTTATGATTGAAGAATGTAATAAGGAACTTGATAACTTGGTTGTGATATCATATGAAGATGACCTACCATATTATCAGACTACAGAAGATCATAGCATACAAGATTACCTTTCAGATTCTTCATATGTTTCATGTGTTGAAATGTTTTTACAAGAGGAGATATGCTAATCTACCTGTTCAGAGTTTTTTGAAGCCCATGAGCATACTTTTGCCGAAGCATATGATGAAGACAGATCAGAATTTGAAAAAAAGGACATTTTGTTCTTTCAGCAGGAGGTGGCAATGGCAAATCTTCATGTTTTTCAGGATCCGATGGCAGATTTGTTACAGTCAGCAGTGAAAGTGATTATTGTTGTCTTCAGTGTGAAGGAGATCATGGTCAGCTATGTTTTTGGATACCCAGTTACCAGTATCTATTGTTGATCATGAGATCTGATTGGGAGAATCAGTCAAGAAGGCATCTTCTTGATTGGTTACATTGGAATTATGATATAGTTTGATGGTATGTTGTCTTGTAAGAAACATAGGCGACTATGTACTGCCATCAAGTTTTAAGTTTTAAGTTCAGGTCTTGAGTTAGTTTGTTAGAGTCAAGTTTTTTCCATCATTTCAATTTGTCATCGAGTCGGTTGAGTCAAGTTTCAGTTAACTTTCAGTCAGTTTTCAGTCAAGTTTTCATTCAATAAATGTGTCAAAGGTTTTGTGTTATCCGTTCAAAATAATGACTCCATCGCCCAATGGATGAAGGCACTGGTCTGCTCTCCCAAAAATCTGTTGTTCTTGGCACCTCCAAGGAGCTATCATCCCCATTGGAGCCAATGTTAGTGTCAGCCTTTGTAGCCTTCCTCCAGTGATCAAATATGCTCTTACAAGGTGATTTTAAGGTGTCAAGGTCAAATTTTGTCATGAACCTAGAGTCTTCAAACAAAATTTGGTCACTAGGCTTTAGGTCTAGGGTTTGTTTTCACTCTTTTCAAATTTGTCCAAATGGAAGTCGATGTCATCATTCAGCTAAGTGTACCATTATTCAGAGGGTTTTCATCATCATGTCAGGTTCCATTGGGTCATTTTACACCTTGTTCATGCCTCAGTTGCGCCTAGGCAAGGTTCATTTCCCTCTCCTAGGGTTTTGGAGGTAATTTCTCTTGGATGGTCAAATCATTAGCAAAACTTGTATCCAGATGTTCATACAACTTCCCCTATCCTTCATGTACCTTATTAAACACTTCCCATCACTGAGATCTCCCAAATTCCTCATTTTTCCACAAACCCTAGTTTCTTGCTACAACCTGGCAATTTTCTAGGTTGGGCTTGTGTTTTGCCCTTTTGGACCCCTTCCCCTCACTCGATCTCCGAGATTCCACTTTCCCCTGCTTCCTAACATCCCTCCCTACTTCCAAAAATTTCCCCAATAATTTAGAAGCCCCTTATCCCCTTCATTTTACTTAATTTCGACAAAATCCCTTGTTTCACACATCGGGATAAGTTTTACTCAAATGATGTTTCTGAGCACTCAAAGCTGAATTTGGGAAAACTGAGAGAGGTTTTTGTCCAAAACAGGGCAAGGAAGAAAAACCTCCTTCATGTTTTACACAGGTATAATGGTTTTGGATAAATGTCAAAAATACAATCGCCTCGGGAGAATTGATGCACCTCTGAAGTGACCTTGGGAAAATCAATTTTTCTCCTAGCTTGGTTGGCCAAATAACTTTCTTGATAAGTCAAAGGATCACTAGAACAAACTATATTTCTAATGAGCTATCATGAGCTCAATTTGGAGTTGAGGAAGGCATTCAAAAGTTGATTGCAACAACACTTTGCCTTGAGGCAGCCTCATTTGGCACATTTTGACCAGTCTTGGGAGATTTGATTTTTGACAAGGCAAATGAACTCCAAATTGAAAAATTTTGGTTGGTTTGAAAAGTAGACTTGAAGAAAATTTCGAAACCGGGAAGGCCTCCAAACGCCTCTTACAAAGTGTGCTACGCGTTGGGTCTGTGCGCTACGGACACAGGTGTGTGCTACGCACTGGGCCTCACTGGCCAGTGTAAAAAAACAAAGGCGCTATGCATACAGGTGTGCGCTATGCATTGGGTTCGGGCGCTACGCACTCAGTCACAGGCCCAAATTTGTTTTTGTTAATGCGACCAGATCTTGCCAAATCGACTCCAAAGCTTGCAAGTAGGTATTTCATGGCTGCTCAGTCAATTTTAAAATGTTTGTAGTGTGTTTAAGGTGGGAAATTTGATGTGTTGGGTGTAGAAAAGTGAAACCCTATGCACATACCAAAATCATTCCTTAGGGTTTTTAAAGACATGTGGGTGGCTTGGTGAAGATTTTCCCATTCTCCATTGCTGAAATACAGTCCCATACTCATTTGTAAAGTTTTAGCCAACATTGCAAAGGGTGCACATGACACTTTTGCTCATTTGTCAAATTCCCTTGTGATCAAAGCAGTGACTATTTTATGCCAATCTACTTAAACAAAGCTATTACCACTGTGGCTTGTTTCCTATGATGATTTGGTACACATGTAACATGTTTAGGTTTTGAGCATACATTGAACTTTTGATTTCACTACACCTATATCAACATACATATTGCAGACATTTTGTTTTCAAAGCCATGTCAGACACAGATTTAGTTTATAAGCAGGAGGTAGAGGCTAACCGAGAGTTTTGGCTTGAGAGGGTCATCATCCATTTAGAGAAGTTGCTGGCGAAGGCCAATAGAGACAAAGACATGCTCTGTCACATGAAACATCACTATTGGGTTCACATGCATGTTGGCAAAGCGAAAATGAAGATTTTGAAAAGGAGGTTGAGCAAGGCACTAAAACGGTGAAAGAGGTCGAATCCACTTCGAGTTTTGGTTGAAGCTTCACTGGCTGAGCATAACACATGATGGAGGGTCTTCACTCCGAATTTGAGCAAATTCGGAGAAATTTTTGTCATTTCAAAATTTTTGGCTTGCAAAACAGGTTTTTTGGCTCAACGCGTAGCGCGCCGCGTGTGACCCATAAGATTGGGAGGTCCAAATAACAAATGGCTTGTAGTTTTGGATTTTTCATGATGAATTACACATGCTCAGCTATTTCCAAAGCATTTCATCAAGTTCTGGGTGACAAAAAAGCTCAAAAACATCATGAAAATCACCTTTCTTCCACCTTTTCCAACAGCAGGAAGTACCTCTGGGAGAATACAGTTTTGAGGGGACAACTGAGCTTCAAATTGAAACATTCCACTTGGGTTGGAAATTAGACATCCAGGGTTTTCCAACGAGCTATCATGAGCTCAACTTGGATGTTGGGAAGTGCCCCAAAACAGGCTGCAATGTGCGCTACGCATAGGGATCAGGGGCGCTATGCATACAGTTTTTGGTCCAGTTTTCATTCTTCAGCTCAGGAAATGAAGCCAGTTTGACCAGTTTTGACTTGTGATGTGATTTTTAATTCCTCTTGATGTAATTAATGAAACCTTATGTTATTTTAGACTCACTTTTACCTATTCTAGATGATTCATTCACAAAATAGCAAAAATTTAATGAATGAATTAGTTTCCTAGCTTCTAGAGGCAAGTTGTTTTGACTGCTTAGATTGTAGTGCTTTGTTTAGAGTTATTTCAAACAGCTCCTAGAATGATGAGCTCGACCCCTAGAGGCAAGGAAAGGGGTTAGGATGGTCTATATGATGTAATTTCTCAATCATTTTCAGAGGTTGGAGAGGTTGGACTCTTGGGAATAACTTAACACTCTATTGTACATATTTTATCTGCAATTTTGGCAAAGGAAGACTAGGGTTTTGCAGCACTATTTGGGATTCATGTGGTTTTATGTGTTGATGGTGTGCTTCTTTTAGTATTTGTAAGTTGTTTATGTGCATCGCTTTCCTTCTCTTATCTTCTGCAATTGAACAAATGAAGTGTTAAGGTAGAATCCATAATTTTCTATGCTCTGCCTTTAAGTTTGTTTAATTTTCCATGTTTTCATCTGTTTAGGGAGAATCCTTGAAAGTTTCTTGCTCTCCTTAACCTCTCACCGGTCAGATCCATCCATTCAATCACTTTAAAGGCATCAAGACAATCGCCTATCTTGCCCCAAGTAGACCTATGCAAAAGTTGTGCCTCATCCCCGCACCCAAAATTGCCTTTCCCTTGAATTCAACTAAACTCCAAACAAATCAATTTCAAAACCATTGTACTTCATACCTAGCCTAAAATTAGTCATCAATTTAGTCATCTCAAGCCTCATTTCTTACCTTTTGCCGAGATTGACTCGGAGAGAGCCCTCTCCTGTCCTCGTAGGGCTAGCTACGAGGCTGAGCGTGGTTTGATGTAGCCTTGAGTTTTACCTTACTTTAGCTTAAGGTAGATTTTAGTGCTAACACAAGGTATGAAATTCATACACAAAGTTCATCTATATTTCATCTGCTTATGGTCTCAATTTAAGCTTCTGAAGCACTGTATAGAAAAGGTTATAGCGAAAATACCAAGATGACCTATTTGAAGCAGCGAAACCTTGGATTTGAAAACTATGATACCAAATGGTATGCAACTAACTCAAAAAGCATAAGAAAAGATAAATCAATTGCTTAAAAGTTATTCTCTTTGAAATCATTGCCAAAAAGTTGGACATTGGGCCTGGAGGATGAATGGAGGCTAGATCTTACCTTCCTAGGCCTAGATTTGCCTTAAAACCCCAAGAAAAATCTTCTTGAGCAACTGTTATGCAACCATCTCACAAAAGAGAAGAAAATATAGATCAACAACTTGAGAAATAGCCTCTTAGAGGGGGAGACTCCCTTACATCACATAAATGAGAAATTCTTGGATGATACAAATGACAAGACCTCCTTGGTATATATAGGAGTCTAAAGGTTCACAATATAATTAGATCTTACATAAAAATAATAATTTAAGGAAATAATAATAAAAATATTTGGATTCTATGGGGCACTATATTAACAATATGGGGGCTACAAGGGCATACAAATAACAATAGGGATATAAACTAACAACAAAAATAAAGGGACTACACTAGTATTATAGGGACCTAACAAAAATGGTGGACTACAATTAATGTGATTCTCCCTATAGATTAGATAGGAAACATGGTGATGAGTACTCGCCTCACATAGCAGACATACTGAAGGTTTTGAAAGAAGAAATAAGAAGTTTCAAAGAAGATAATGATAGAATCATTCACTCACAAGAGAGACATGCTAGGGCAAAGGAGAAACAAGCAAAGGTCAATGTAGTTATCCCTTGGAGTTTGTCAAAATTTTAGAGACAGGGACCACTTAAGATCAATCATGGATAGGAGAAAAAGACTAATGGAGCCACTATGGTAGCCAAATCTCATTGTGGGCACAGGTTAGTTAGATATGACACAGTCAGAGACGTAAGGTTCTTGGAATGACCTGAAAGGAGAGGCAGGTGACATGCACTTTACTCTAGTTCTAGTTTATATAGGCATCATGGTCATCATTGTTATCATCCTTATAGGAGGAATGATAGGGGATATTTTCTGGATGAGTTAAAGAAATCCAAACCACCTAAATTTGATGAAGAATTGAAGAAATTGGAAGATGCAGAGGCATGGTTGGTTGGGATGAAGAAATTCTTTGAGTTGCATGACTATATAGAGAACATGAAGGCCAAGATATCAATTTTCAGCCTCAAAAGGAAAGAAGAAATTTGGTGGGAAGAAGTGAAGCAATTCAGAGAAATCAAAACAAAGGATTTGAGTTGGAATCAATTCAAGAGACTCTTTAGGAAGCTGTACTTGTCATAGAGGTACTAAGAAAATAAATCCAAGGATTTCTATGAGCTAAATATGGGATTGATGACATATGAGGAGTACACAACTAAGTTATTGGAGTTATTGAGATATGTACCATATCTTAAGGATGAGAAGGCCAAAGTTCAGAGATTTGTCAGTGTGTTACCATTAGCATTCAAGGATCAGTTTGAGTATGATGAGCCTCAGTCATTAGAAGAAGTCATTGGGAAATTGAAGCACTGTTATGAGCAATTGAAGCGTAAGGTAGAGTCTAAGTAGGGTTGGAAATAGAAAGACAATACTAAAGTTAAATAGCCAGCAAAGCGAACGACACCTTAGAATGCAGGCGAAAAAGAGAATGTTGTTCCTTACAAGAACTTTAATGCAGTTGAGAAGGGACATGGGTCGTAGCCTGGAGAGTATCAAAATAGAGGCGGTGGTAGGGGACAGTTGCAGTGTTAATATGTGGCAAGGAGCATATTAAGAAGGATTGCCATTGTATCAGGGTGATAGGCCTTAGATCTACAATGCACATGAGGCTTAGACAATTAGGGATGTTGGGTAGAGAATTCCTCAGATCTATGCAACATTAGATAACATGCATGAAGATCACCAAGAATCTATTATTGAGATGGACGGTAAGATTTGTGATCAAGTTGTTTCTATTATGATTTACCTTGACCTGGTGGATAAGCATGATATGAGAAAATAAGTGCATGCAGAGTATTGGTTAGTGCAGTTCGATATAGATACTACGAAGAGAGTTCATCATTAGGTAAGAGCTTGTGCATTTGAGTTGAATGGTATGCCTACATCAACACATCTGAATTTACTTTTGTTGGGATAATATAGTATGCTTCTGGGTATGGATTGGTTGTATCTTCATAGGACTAAGGTGGATTTCTATGAAAAGGCTACTGAGTGCTTGGATGATAATGGAGAACAAAGAATCTTACAAGGTAAGAAGAAGACAACATTAGTCAAAATGTTTACAACTATGCAGGAAAACTATAGTTGCAGGAAAGGATGTGTGTTTTCAGACTTCTGTGATCCATGATCTTGTGTTGACAAATGATTTCTCATGTGATTTTGCCGAAATTATTCTCATAAATGACAAATGATTTCTTATGTGATTTTGCCGCAATTATTCTCATAAACAGGATGTGTGTTATTTGTAGTTCATATCTCCAGTGATAAAGGTAAGGATGTTAATTCTTGATGATGCAAAAGTATTGAAGAGGTACCTAGTCTTGCAATAGTTTTAGGATGTATTCCCAACAGGTATTTTAGAGTTGCCTCCTCATAGGGAAGTGGAATTCTCTATTGAGGTAGTACCAAGGGAAACACCAACATCAAAGGCACCTTACAAGATGAGCACACCAAATGTAGTGGAATTAAAGCTGCAGTTGAAAGAATTGATTTAGAAAGGATACATAAGGCCAAGTGTGTTGCCTTGGGGTAAACTAATGTTGTTTGTGAATAATAAGGATGGCACTCTCAGGTTTTTCACTAATTATAGGTAGTTAAACAAGGTGATGATCAATAGTAGGTGCCCTCTACCGAGGATTAATGACTTGTTTGATCAATTGAAGGGGGTATAATTAAGATTGAAGATTGGTTTGAGATCTAGATATCATCAGGTACACATCAAAGAAGAGGACATCTACAAGACTTCTTTCTGGACCAGGTATGGGCATTATGAGTTTGTTGTAGTTCCTTTCGTCTTGATTAATTATGTAGCTACTTTCATGTGTTTGATGAATAGTATGTTGTGTCCTTATCTGGACAAGTTTTTTATTGTATTCATTGATGATATATTGATATATTCTAAGAATGGAAGAACATGCCAAACTCTTAGCAACAATATTGAGATTACCAAGAGAGCATTAGTTGTATTCCAATATTAGAAAATGTAGTTTTTTTCAGAAAGCGGTACATTACTTAGGGAATATTGTTTCCAAGGAAGGGATAGCAGGGGATCCAGAAAAGATCAGAGTTATCATGGAATGGGTCACTCCTAGAAATGTGGATGAGGTAAGACCATTCATGGGGTTAGAAAGTTACTACAGGAGGTTCATCATGAACTTTTCATGGATTTCCTATCTTATTACATCGTTGTAGAGAAGATAAAATTAATTTGAATGGAGAGAAGAATGGGTAGCGAGTTTTGAGCAATTTAAGTAGTTGTTGACAAATTCTCTAGTTCTGAAGATTGCAGGTCTAGATAAAGAGTTTATGGTATGTACAGATGCTTGTAAGAGAAGACTTGGTGGAGTCCTGATGCAGGAGGGATAGGTGGTATGCCTCAAATCAAGGAATATAAATGAGATTAAGTAGAACTATGTGACACATGATCTTAAGTTGGCAGCGATCATTCATGCATTGAAGATGTGGAGGAATTATCTTCTTGGCAGGAGGTTTGTGTTGATGAGTGATCATAGTGGGTTGAGATATTTATTTGGCTAACCTAACTTGAATTCTATACAAGCTAGATGGTTGACCATGATAAGTGAGTTTGAATTTGAGACTAGGTACATTAAAGGAAAAGAGACTAGGGTTGCAAATGATCTAAACAGAAGAATACAGTTGAATCACATAACAAATATGAGTTCTAATAGGATATATTTACAAGATTGGATCTTACAGGCAAGATAACAGGATGACAGGTACAAGAAAATTGAGCATAGTTTACAGCAGCAGGGTAAAGGTGAACAAGATGTGGACTATCATCTCATGAGAGATGGTTTCATCAGATTTAGGGATAGGATCTATGTGCTAGAAAATAACGAGCTCAAGAAGATTATTTTGCAGGAATTTAATGTTAAGCCATACTTAGGTCATCCGATATATAAAAAGACTCTAATAGTTGTGAATAAATTCTTCTATTGGACCAATTTTTAGAAGGAGGTAACTGATTTTGTGGCGATTTGCTTGGATTTTTAGCAGGTGAAAGTAGAGTCTGAGAATCTAGGTGGATTATTCCAACCGATTCCAATTCCAGAGTGGTAATAGGAGGTCATTTCCATGGATTTCATTACATATTTGTCGAAGAAATATAAACAACATAATTACATAATTTTTGTGGTTGACAGTTTGACAAAGGTAGATCACTTCATAGAAGTTAAGTCTACTTATTTAGCTAGTGAAGTAACACAAGTATTCATCATATATATATAGTGAGGTTGCATGGTGTTCCGAAGAATATTGTGTTAGACAAAGATTGCAAGTTCACTTCTAGGTTGTGGAAGGAGTTATTTGTAGGTTTGGGTACATAATAGGCTCTTAGTACAACTTATCATCCATAGATAGATGGACAGACAGATAGGGTCAACAAGATTTTGGAGGACATGTTGAGAATGTATGTTATGCACCAACAAGGGAGGTGGGACGAGTATATTCCATTGGTTGAGTTTGCTTACAACAATGTGTATCAAGAATATTTGAATATGAGTTTGTTTGAGGAACTTTATAGGAGGAGTTGTAATACTCCTATTAGTTGGAGTGATCCAGTGAACTAGTTATTGATTGGAATAGACATGTTGGTAGAAATGGATTAGGAATTGTAGGTAATCAAGAAGAATCAAAAGGTAGAATAGGATAGGTAGAAGAGCTATGCAAATCAGAAAAGGTTGTTTAAAGAGTTGTAGGTTAGGGAACAGGTACAGATACACATCAATCCCAAGAAGAGCTCCTTGAGGATTGGATCATGTGTGAAGTTAGCACCTCAGTATTACGGTCATTTAGAGATCCTTGAGAGGATTTGACTAGTGGCTTAAAAACTTGCACTGCCTCAGATAGTGAGAGTCCATGATGTTTTCCATGTTTCATTGTTTAAAAGATATGTGAAATATGTTAATCATGTGATTTATTGGTCTGTATTGTAGGTGGAACTAGAAGGATAATTCTAGCCGAAACCTTAGTGCATTTTGCAATGGAAACAACTCATGCTCTGGAATCAAACAAGTTAAAGTGTAGTGTAAGCACTTTGGGCTCGATGAAGCTACATGGGTGATGGCTGATTAGATGCAGGCTTTGTATCCTTCTCTACTTGATGGTTGAGCTGATGTAATTTGATATATTTTTTGATGTTGTGTTTCGGTTATGTATATATATGCATATGTTATAAATACCACATCGAGTTGTGTTATAAAGCTTTAATACGCAGTTTGATGTTCATGATATGTTGGTTATGTTTTCAATAGATGGATATGATGTAAATGTTGCACCAAGTTGTGCTACAAAGCTCCATAGGCAACATGTGTTTGTTGGTTTATAAGTGTCACTGAACACCAAGGATGGTGTTCCCCCAAGGGGGAGGGTTCTTTATAGCCTTGTTTACAAATCCATGTAATAAATTTAATAAAGGCTAAATAAGACCAAGGTCATGGAACACATATTCCAAGTTTAATGTTGGGAAAAAAATCGTAGTGGGTTTTCACTTGGTTTTATTATGGCTAAGGAAATTGGCAAAAGTAATGACAAAGGAATTTGAAAAGGGAAAGAGGCATTGATTGGAATTTTAGTTGTAAAAATAATGAAAAATGGGAGAAAAGGTAGGTGAAAGGTCACAAGTCAATTGTGAGGAGGAAATTGAAGGAAAAATAGAGGAAATTGAAGAAAATAGAGGCCTCATTGATAAAAAGGCTTCTAAGCATCATTTCACAACTTTTTTTGGTTTAACCTTTTGTCAGATCAGATTTGGAGATCTCTCTCTTTATTCTCTCTATTCTCTCATTCTTGGATCACTCTAAAATTGGAGAAAGGAAGGTAAAGTGAGGAAAAGAAAGCATAGGGAACTAAAAAGCAAGGAAGAGTTGGATCATGTGGCTACAATGGGATTCCTTTGCAGGTACAAAGTTGAATGTCTTGCTAATTTTGGCATGCATGGTACATGCATGTGTGCATTTCATCCTCCTTTTGTCATTGAAATGGGTTTTCCAGGCGTTACAGTGGTTTCATCCTTGCCTTGATATTTACAGATAGCCATGGTGTGATGGGGTTCTTTCTTTTGGTTGGGCTTGGATTGTCAGACGATTTTGGAACCGGGTGAGGTGGTCTTAGGAAAAATTCCCAAGGGCCTATAAATCCCTTGACCAGTAATGGCGTGATACACGGTAGATTATGAGGGTGGAGATGAGAAAATTCCTCAAGGTATTGGTGAAGAAACCTGGAGGCATCCATGTTTTTTTAGGGCCTAGTGATCCGTTGACGAGTTTTGGCAGGATTTCGGTAAAGCCTAGTAGTGTATGTTTTTGTTTGGGCCTAGGAATCTCTTGATCGATAATGGTGGGATTATGGTAAAGATTGGTTGTATAGGTGAGGGTTTCGGGCATAGGAGTCCCTTGACTTGTTTTGGAAGGATTGTGATAATGTCTGAGCAAGCTATAGTAGTTTTGTTGTGAGTCCCAAATTCATACTTGGAATATGGCACAAGTTGATTGGATGAAAGAAATATATGGTTCAACACAATGTATGGTCGGGCGGTATATGGAAGGAACCGACTTGGTTGGATTTGCATATGTTAATAAGAGCTATTTTACTCTTGCATTTTATGACTATTTATACTAGTTAATATGTAACGTTGATGGTTGTTCTATTATTGTTATTATTTTGGTTATATGTTGGTTATAAGCATGGTTTTGTGAAAAACTTTAGTTATGGATCTCATCATGTTTTGATTAGTAAATGAATGGTTATTGAATTCATGACCTATTATATGTTATTGCAACTGATGATTTTCAAATAAGTATGATACCCCTATGTTCATATATGTAATTATGACCTGTAGATTACATATTCACTATGTATTTAATAGAATACCAGTCTTGGTTAGGCCTTTTTAGGCCAGATCCTTGTCTAAGTTTTTCGTTAATGGATTTGTCCTTGTTTCATTCATCATTCTAGAAAGTTCTATCAATAACTAGGCGGAGGTTTGTATCCTATCCCTAAAAAAGTGGCTCAGATATTGGGGTTGCATCCACAAAACTAGGTAATTCAAACTGCAGATGCTAGGAGGTAGGGTTATCGATGCAACTGGAGGCTTGTAGTCATTGGCTTGCCTTGTTATGCCAGTAATCAGGAGTCCATGTCAATGAAAATGCAATCTAGCTCAAGGTCTCGACACTTGGATTGATGTTTTAGCTTTTGTGGGTCCTGTAGCTCCTAAGGGAGGT
The DNA here is from genome assembly GCA_000404065.3 of Pinus taeda. Taxonomy (NCBI): domain Eukaryota; kingdom Viridiplantae; phylum Streptophyta; class Pinopsida; order Pinales; family Pinaceae; genus Pinus; species Pinus taeda. The sequence goes on from APFE031745240.1 coordinate 34,288, forward strand.
TAGAAAAGTTTTGGTTGGACAATTCCGCTTCCTTAACTGTACCTAGGAGGTTTAGTCATATCATAGTAACTATTCATCATATATTTACCCCGATGGGCTGGTGAACTTGGGTAAGTGTTGGAGGAGGGCGTTACACCTATGAGCTAGAGCTCCCATCTGGGAGAAAGGTGCACAATATATTTCATGTATCATGCCTGCAAAAGGCCTTGGGATACTAAGTGAAAAAAACTACTTATTTAACCCCTTTGGATGATGAGCGGCATTTAGTGTAGGTGTCAGAGGTCATTTTGGAGGTGAGAGAGAGAATGCTCAGAAACAAGACTGTTTAGTGGTTTTTGGTGAAGTGGAAATATTTTAAAGAGGAGGATTCCACTTGAGAGGGGGAAAAAGTAATGAAACATTTAGGTGGGGAGGATTATGATGTTCCTACTTAGAAAATTTTCTAATTAATTACAATTTTGCACAATTTTGAGTTTTTCTAAGATGGACTTAAGAAAACTGGGTAAGGAGGACCACACTTTGTAATTTTGGCTAAGGGATGTTCCAACATAGGAGAAAGGGAATAAAATTGAAATAATAGTGGATGTTTGGGGCCACCCTAAGAGGAATACGAACCCCTTGGAGCAACACACACTTATGGAGAGAGAGAGAAAAAAAGTGTCGATGTAAGGGACCCACATGGAGAGACAAGGATATCAATGATAATTAGGAGGAAGATACAACATTTTGGGGCTTTTTATAGTTTGAAAATTCAACTCTCTTGTTATGAAATCATCACACAAAATAGAAGAAGAGATAGATAAACGACTTCAATATAAGCCTCTTCAAGCAGCAACCCCCTTTACATTACACAAATGAATAATTCTTGGATAAAAAACTCCTATATATATATAAGAGTCTAAGGGGTCACAATATAATCAGATTTGACATAACAATAATAATGTAAGGGAACAAAAATAACAATAGTTGGCTTTTATGGGGAACAAAAATAATGATAAGGGGGATAAATTAATAACAATGAGGGAATACACTAGTATTATAGGGATCTAACATGCCCCTCTCCTTCAAAAAAGTGCTGTCCCCAATGCTTGAGTAATTCTAGATGCTTATGTATAAAATTCTCATCCTCCCATGGGGAATCTTCCACGGGTATGTTCTTCCACTTAATGAGATACTATGAAATTGATTGATTTCGTAGCTGTCGAGTTCTTATTTGCACGACTGCTTCAGGTTCCAATATGATTTTTCCTTCCTCATCAAGTTCAGGCAATATTGTTTGAATTGGGGGCTTGTCACATATAATCTTCTTTATACATGAAACATGGAAAACTAGGTGCACTTGGGAAGATGTAGGAAGCTCCAATTTGTATGCCATCGTACCAATCTTTTGCAACGTCTTGTAAGGAACATAATACTTTGGTGATAATTTATTATCCTTATTATCTTTCTTGAGGGACATTTGTTTGTATGGTTGTAGCCATAAAAATACCCAGTTTCCTACATCAAAACTTCTTTCGTTGCGATGTTGATCTATCTGATCTTTCATTCTATTATGTGCCAAAGTGAGGTTATCCTTTAAGATTTGGAGAACTTGTTGTTGATGCTCGATGTGATCTTCCACTGCTTGAACCTTAGAATTTTCTCTTAAAGATGATGTGGTGGATGGTGGATGATATCAATAAAGTGCCATAAATGGGGTCATTTTTGTTGCAGTATGGAAGGAAGTGTTATGCCACCATTCAACCATAGGTAACCACTTGACCCATTGTGTTTTTTTATTAGATACAAAGAAACGAAGATATCCTTACAAACATTTGTTCACTATCTGAGTTTTCCCATCCAAGTGAGGATGATAAGATGAGCTATGAGCTAATTGAGTACCCAGATAAGAAAACAATTCTGTCCAAAAATTTTGAGTGAAAATAGTATCTTTGTCGCTTACAATAATCTTTGTGTTTCCATGTAGCTTTTGAATTGTTTCCATAAATGCAGTAGAAATTGTACTAGCTTTAAACAAATGAGATAATTCACAAAAGTGTGCATATTTGGTAAGTCTATCAATTACCACCATGATGACACTCTTTCCTTCTGATTTGGGTAAACATGTGATAAAATCCATTGAAACATCCTCCCAACATTGACTTGGAATGGATAAATTTTGTAATTGACATAGGGTCTTAATTGTCTCAACTTTATTTTGTTGGAAAACCAAACATTCTGCCACAAACTTTTGAATCTTAGATTTAAGGCCATCCCAAAAAATTCCTTCTTAACCATATGGTAAGTTTTTAAAAATCATGAGTGCCCTCCTAAGGGAGAGGTGTGCAATTACAGAAGAAATCTTTTCTTTGAGTTGGGAATTCTTACAAAGGTATAAGCGATCTTTGTACCATAATGAATCATTATTCCAACTAAATGTATCAGATGTACTAGGATCTTGCTGCAACTTGTGAATGAGTGCCCACACTTCTTCATCATTCTTCCATTCATCCCTTGCTCCAGTTATCCAAATTGGTTGGATATTAGAAATGGAACAAAGCAATTCTTCCATATCCTCATCCTTTCTTGAGAGTGCATCTGCAACAACATTTTTCTTCCCTTTTTTGTAGATGATTTCAAAGTCATAACCAACATCTTTGTGACCAATTTTTGTTGTTCTTCTGAAGAAAATTTTTGATTTAAAAAGTATTTAAGACTATCATGATTTGTTTTTACCTTAAAGTGCCTTCTCATTAGGTAAGGTCACCATTTATTAAGTTCATGTAGTATTGCCAACATTTCCTTCTCATAAATAGCTTTGTGTAAATACTTTCCTTTTATTGGACGACTTTCAAAAGCAGTGGGTCTTCCTTCTTGCATTAAAACAACACTAATTCGATTTCCCGAGGCATCACATTCCACAATAAAGGTTTTTGTGGAGTCTAGCGTAGCTAAGACCGATGCTTAGCACATTGCCTCTTTAAGATGCTCAAAGCCTTAGTTGCTTCTAGAGTTCAAGAAGATGCATCTTTCTTCAGTAACATTGTTAGAGGTGATGCTATTCTCCCATAATTCTTAACAAAATTGTGATAATACCCTATAAACCCGAAAAATCCTCGAAGATTATTTATGGATGCAGGAATTTTCCATTCCTTAATGGCTTTAATTTTGTTAGGGTCTACCTTAACACCCTCATGAGATACCATATGACCCAGATATTCCACCCTCTGTACTCCAAAGAAAAATTTGGAGGTTTTTGCATATAATTGTTTCTCCTCCAATAACTTGAGCACCCTTTCAACATGGTCAACATGATCCTTCTAAGATTTGTTGTAGATTACTATATCATCAAAAAATACTAACACAAATTTTCTAAGGAAGGGTTTGAAAATGGAATTCATCAACCTTGAAATGTCGAAGTTGCATTGGTAAGGCCAAAAGGCATGACCAAAAATTCATAATGACCTTCATGAGTCTAAATGTTGGTTTCAGAATGTCTCCAGTCTTCATTCTTATTTGATAATATCTTGAACGAAGATCCAACTTGGTGAAGTAAACTGCTCCATGTATTCATCCAATCATCAATGACAGGAATGGGAAATTTATCTTTAATAGTGAGCTTTTTGAGCTCCCTATAATCCTGACACATGTGCCATGATTCATGCTTCTTATGCACCAATACTACTAGAGAAGAAAAAGAACTTTGACTAGGTTGAGTTATACTAGCCTGTAGCATTTCTACAACCATACGTTCAATTTCACTCTTTTGGGCATAGGCATATCTGTAAGGCGTGATGCTTGGAGGAATAATTCCTGGAATCAAATGAATAGAATGATCATGATCACAAATAGGTGGGAGACCTTTGGGAGTCTCAAACACCTTGGAATGATTGTCCAAGACTTATTGGAGATCTAAAGAAATAGATGATTTTTATGTTTGAACCGCTAGTGAGCATAATTGTGTAATTATGCCCCTTTTTTCTTTCTTTAGAAGATTTGTTCTATTATCAGTTAGAAGTATTCCCTAGAAGTTATCAAAAGAAGGAATAATCCAAGTTAACCAGAAACCAATTTTCAGACTTAGGTTCTAGCCCACCTAAGTCCAGAGAGGGCTCTCTCTTTATAATTTAACTTTGTTTGGGTGGAATTTTAGGCTAGTTCTTAGTGCTCATACGGTTTTGATTTTGGTTGGGTGGTAGAATTCTAGGAACATATGGGTAGAGCTAGCTTATTCAAGCCATTGGGATATGGAGTCAATAAAAGGATATCATAACTGGATCAGATCATTAAAGGGAGTGTTCACAGGGCAGGCTAGCAAAGAAAAAGGCAAATCTTCAAGGGTTGATGGATGGAATGATTCTAACCAGGGTGAAAGGGCACTTAAGAATCCTTGAATTGGGATCAGAATGAGGAAAAGGGGGTGATCATCAACAAAGGGAAATTAAAAATCCTTTGCTACATAGACCACAAGGAAAACCATAGAAGCTAAGGAACAACTAAGAATTCCTTAGCTAAGATAGTTTAGCAGAAAACATTAAGAATGTAAACAATCAAGACAGAGTGCATTGAAGCAAATTCTGAAATATCATTCCTAGTTTAACATTCAGATTTCATAGAAACACATATGATTATTAAGAAACATAAGGAAAAACAATAATACACATGAGAGAGTACTTATTTGGTTTTCGCTTTACACAAGAATCGTGTAAAATGTCTGAAATTTATTCAATGATCCAACAAGCCAATACAGTTTACAATCAGTCTTTGATTTGAGTGAAAAGTCTATAGAAATGCCTTTGAATCCACCCTAAATACTTCTGTTGGCCCTCAGTTTTAGTCTATTTTTGCTTAAGGAAACTTACTTAATATTTATATTTTCCATCCATTTTCCATCACATCCAACTCATTTTGATGTATTTTATGCATATTCAGGTGTTTAATTTTAATTTTTCAATTTCAAGAAGTTTTTATGAAAATTGAGTTTTAAGTGCAATTTTGGACTGAATCAGAAATTTTGGTAATAGCTATGTGGATGACATGTTTGCAGGACACTTGGGCTCGAGTTGGATGCATGAATGGAAAGCTTGGGAATTAGGATTGAGCTAACTCCACTTGGTTCGGTCAAAACAAGCTTTATTAGGCCCGGTCAAGGCTGGTCAAACATGACTAGTCACCAGAAAATCCCTAGGAAATAGGGCAGTTTTGAGATTTTATGGGATTGACCATATTTCTTAGGATGAATTGGATGAGTTTGACGTAGATAGGTGGATATGAGTAGATATGAGTGTTAGAGATAATATAGATCATTTTGTTTCACAAAATCGCTATTTAAAGCCAAGACTTTGATGGCTTATGTATGTAACTTTTGTATAATTTTACGTTGAGACACTTTGGAGTTGGAAGCTAATTTGAAGAACCTGTTTCATTTCAATTTATTGTTCATGCTTGGTTGATTTACTAAAGTTTCTGTAGCTGATATTTCTTCATGTGTGCAAGGCAAGGGTGGAGGGCCCCCACACCAAGCTATGTGAACTTCTTGGTTCAATTTTCATAGTTTTCATAGATTAGTTCTTGTTTCAAATGTATTTAGATGTGTGATTATTGTTGAATGAATATTGGTTTAATTCTAATCTACATATGAAGGGACACACAGGAATTTAAGTTAAATCCCCCTTCTATTTGATCTTGAACTAAAACTAAATTTCATTCTCCATTTCTTATTTGAAGTTATTTCTGCATTTCTGATTTGAAGCAATGGTGATTGTGATATAGTAGGATTGTGAAGAAGGAAAATTTGGACCTCCTTAGTTAGAAGCCTCTTCTTTTACATTTTCTGCATCATAAACCATTGTTAATTAGTGCTCTTAGATTTATCTTCATGAAAGTAGTATTGTAGGGAAGGACAACCTGGTTCTCCTAAGTTAGGAGCTTCTTCCCTCATATATTACATAAATGAATTAGAAATTGTTAAAAATGGTTTATATTTGTAATATGTACTTCTTTAAATTCTTCAAATTTTATTTTCTAAACTTGATTATATCTGATGTCCATATATTGTGGATTTGCCTCCAAGTTTTACAAACCCGGATTGATAATTAAATACTTGTGTTAATTTATGTTAATAAATTAGCTCAACATTTTGGCGCCGTTGCTGGGGAGGCAATTATCAACATAGTCAAATAGAAGATAAACAAAAACACGAAAAATTTAGCTAGTATACATTTCTCTTAGTTATGTTTCTTTATGCCCAGAAATAGAGATTCTAAAATTAGGTTCCCAAAACAAAACCCCCCAACAAAAACATAAAATCAAAAAAAAAAAAACTACCAAATCCATTTGTAAGACAAGATCTAAAAAATCATGTTAAAGAATAGGTTACAACACTACTCCATTCTTCAACATTCTTTCTCATCAAATCTTTATGATCAAATAAATTTTCATGTCCAAAATTTCATTAAAGTATATTTTTCAAATTTGGATATGAGTTTACTTATGATCTTGTTACGAAAATGGATGCACTAGAAATTCTCTTATACTTGAGAGAATGAATTATTTTTCTAAAATAGAATATGATAGAATAGAATAAATAAACAAGTAGAATGAATTCACAATAAGTCTTCCATAATAAACTTGTTTCAAACTATTTCTTCAAATCATTGTTCAATATTCATTTGAAGGACTACATGGCAAAATGCAGTAAGAGCAAGTCTATTTTGGGTAACCATATAGGATCATTTTTAAATCATTGTTTTTTTACATATCTCTTGAAATCTAGTTTTGGTATACATTTTGAAGTTCTCAATTTATATCACTAATAAAAATGTGATCAAAAGCAAAACTAGGTCTCAAGTGAAATGTTGAGGATAGAGTTAGTACAACTTATATTTGAGGTGTCTAATGGAAAATTTTTTATTTTAAATTCATAGGGCAGATAGCCCTTGGAATATAGTTTCTAAATCAATTTTAATCACTTTAATCAGGTATCATATGCAAGAGTTATTCTTGAAATACTATATGTTTGTCAAAAAATCTGCATGGTGACAATTCTAGGGCTTGATTGTTCATTGGCATATTTTACATACCCAATCATCTTCTTTTCAATACTTTTTTATATGGGAGATATATATTCAAGTATAGTTTAAGACACAATTTGAATCATCCCATTTGGAGGTGAAATGAAAAATTTATGCCACATTTAGTGATTGCATGTCTTCAAAACAATATAGTAAAACTTTGCCTCCTAGGTCTGTTCATCACCAATTTTATGATATCAAGCCTAAGAATTTTTAAAACATGTTTCTACTGGAAAGATAAAAAATGAATCTACTTTAATCTCCAAGTGGAATTATATTGATACGATATTTATCGAAAAAGTTACGCTTCCAATAGTGACTGTTGGTCTAGTTAAAAATTAACAAGCAGCTCTATTAAACATGGCACTCCTTATAATTTTTACCATATCATTTTAAACCCTTTTGAAAACCTATTTATATTGGAGGTAGCCATATGAGTTCACTTAAACTTGGATTTGGAATCACTCTAATTGGATATAAAATGAATATTTTGTAAAAAAAAATTCGCTAGGAGGTATAGGTTGGCCACCATTCCTCAAGGGGTAAATAAATGCAATTTGTTTGTATATCATCTTTGGAATTGTTTTCTAAGAAATGATTGCAATCATTTACATATTTATTGGAAGAAGAGAGACTGTACACCTCTCTTCCTCCATCATCTATTGTTGTATTGCAGGCAAATGCTGTGTTTTTGCAGGTCATAGGAAGAATGAAGGAGTGAACTCCATGGATGAAGTAATTTTCAAAGTCAAATTCATATTCCAGAATATGAATACAAATGTTCAAGTCAAAACAAAGTGAAAATTCACTTGATGTTGAGTTCATCCAATGAAACTCAAATTCCTGAAGCTTTTCTTTAGTCATTGACCAACAACACCAACAAAACCTATAACATGATTGAGATCAAGGCAAAAAGACATGAAGCTAATCATCAGAAGAAGCAGTCAAGTTCTGTACCATATCAAGTCACAAAGAAGCCTTTCATAAGCCATATTTTTCATAATTTCGTCCATCACCCATACCGTATGATAAGCTCCTCGATCATGCATGTTGAAGTCTAGGCTTATTATCTATCCATTTACTACTAAATCATGACTTCAATATAACCTATTTTCATAAGATTTTCATACTTCCCTACTCCATTACACCCCACCTCCATCCAGTAAAGAAAAAAATAAAAAATAGAAAAAGGTCAAAAATAATAAAGGAGTTTGTTGTGAAAATCCATGAAAGTGGCACAATACAAACTCGAATTCATATAGGAAAACCAACTTGTTTGGCCAATATGAATTCTCTATTTTGTTTTACCATTTCTTCAGTTTGAGTTTGCAAGAATCATCCTCTAGAAGAAACAAGACTTGGGGACAAGTCTTCCCATCAGCAAGGGGAGAAGGTTCGCAAAAAGAAACTTAGTTGTGCAACTGAATTGATGACGGAACTTGTATTGTTGGTGGTTGGGACTTGAAATATTTTTGAAATCAATAGCAATTGAGATCTGAAATGTTAGCAAAAACATGTATATATTGCATAAAAATGTACATGACAGAAGGGACCTGAGTTATCATGAATCAATTGCAGAGGGACTTGAACAACATCAACAATCAATGTACCAGAATCAATGAAGAACGTAGAACATGAAGCATAAATAAGCTCTATGTTTCTATCTATCTACGATATGCGAACAAGACAAATTCATCCAATATTGTTAAATTACAGTAGCATTCATCCAATACTATCAGGGAGTACAAGTATAGTAAGTGCACAATTTTGCTCTTGTAAATTCAAATTTTTGTAGAAATTTTTAGACTTTGTTAAAATTGAGTTAATACCTGAATGCATATTTTATATTCATTACATTTTCCTCATCCTATACCCATTATCTTAGACCTAATCCTATATTTATATTCTATATCCCATTCATATATTTCATATTCATTCCATAACCCTAACATTTCATAACCCTAAATATCATTCTATATTTACCTATATTTATTTCCTACGTTCCATATTCATTTCATAACCCTAACCCTAAGTATATAATCTTATGTACTTTTCCTCTAAGCAAAAGGGATTAAAAAGGATGCAAAAAGTTGAACTTGCACAAACAAAGAAAACATTAGTACGAGATAATTTTAAACATGACCTAGGTGGTCATTTTAAAATTATAAGATATATTCTGTAAACAAAGAAATATATACGCATTATGAAATATGAAATATAGGAAATATGCAATGATATCATAACGTAAAGAGATGGGGATATAATTAACATGCGCATATGGAAACCATTATATCAAAATGATTTCAACGTATATGGTTCATATATGTAATGAAGTCATGGGTAGTGGCAAGAATGCAAACAAGGTTATGATGAAACCCAATGCAGAGAGTAATAAACTTGTATGGCAAAGTTGGCAATCGCTGATATGATCAACAGTCCAAAGGATGGTGTGTTGGCATATAGAAGATGGCCACGATTGGTAAGTTGGCATACAGAAGGATGGCCATGACCCACATAAAGACAAACTTGTAATTAAATGGGAATTTGAATGATGAAAGTAGCCAGGAGCATAATGCAATGGTAGGTGGCAACTGGTCAAAGGACAACAACCAAATAACAAAATAGTCAAATATGCATTTGAAACAATAGAGAAAAAAACCTGTGCATTTAACAGAGAGAGCTCTGCCATCTTTGAAGCTAGAGACCTCAAAACTGTAAATTATCTTTGCCATCACAGCTGTTTGAGGCTAAGGAAAGATGGTAGATGCCATTGGCATATGGTTGCAAGAAGAAAAATGTTTTCACAGAGAAAACAAACCGAGGAAATGGAGGTAGAAATATAACGTTGAGGAGCTGGAGAGATAAGAAGAATAAATGGAGATAATTGAGAGATAAGATAAAATATCTGGTTGACGTGCAAGCTCAAGCAGACTAGACTGAGAGAGAAATTTCATTTTCATTAATGCAATAGATATTTTTAAGAAAATCTCGGGATGTTTTTTTTTACCAAAAACATCAGTTATAAGATAGTGCCTCTACCACCGCTAAGATGTGTCACTGCCGTCATTCATTGAGAATATCCATTGGTAAAGCCATAGGGTGTTTCAATGAAGTTTAACAATGGAAACCATAGGTTAATTGGGCCATGAATCAAGGGATTACAACACTTCAACAACAGTCAGGTATACTCTATAAAATCGCCAAGTTGCAGCTAAAATGAAGTGTTTATAAGTGAAGTTTAATGCATAGGCAGTGAGTTTAGTGGGACTATGACATAGCTTCAAGATTATGAACGTTTTGTTAACTGTAGGAAGGAGGAAAATGAAACAAAACTTTGCTGAGAGAGACAAATATTCCACGAAATTCTGAAACAGAGTCTCTTAATAAATTTTGATTGCATGAAATGAGGAATTTTGTGTAGTTTTGAAACGTGTAGCCTTTTTAAAACATACAACCAAGTTTACAACTACACTTGTTCATTTTTATTTATGATCAGACAATGTGACAGGAGTTTTAGTTTGATTGCATGAAAGAATTGGTCAATAAAAATAGAGTTTGGGTTATGTTTGAAGATTTGGGTTTATATTTGCCAGCACAAAGCCAAATTTATATTGATTGTCAAATGTTGATTAAATAAAACAGTGTAGGGGTTTATACGAACCATTGAACAGTGAGCAAAGAAGTTTCTTTATGATGATTATATAACTGAAATAGCGTTGTAAACTGACCATTAAATGATGAAGGGTCACAGTTATATATAGTGCTGAAGATTAGTTATTGAATCTTGGCTTGCATGGTGAATTATACAAGGAGCAGAAGAACGATATCTTGAGATTACATTAAGAAACACAAAATTATGATATGATTATTTTGTTTTCTTATGTATTTCTATTTCAAAGCAGAGCTCAGTATTTTTTTTTTACAGAGGTGTTTGTTTCTTTTCTACAAAGGGTAATGATTTAAAAAAAAAAAAGTAGTGACTTATTGTTGCAGCAAGACAGAAATTAAACAAGCTTGCAATTCAATTTTTTTTAAAGAGCATCAAAAAGAGATAAGTGGGATACTAAAGAAGCATTTGAAGAGAGAAATTGATTTCAAATTTGATGATCATGAAATTTTAATTAGTCCCGGAAATGCATTTCGATTTTTGAAAGACCACTATTTTTCGTTGCTTTTTTTGAGCAAAAGAAAATGAAATTTGAAAAATGAAAACATGGGTTTTCTTCAGAATGAGCCTAGTTAGGCTCTACATGGGCAGTTTTCTCAAATTCATTTTTATTTGGGATATTTTTATGGTTCTTTCAACCCCTATTTTGTAAATTGCGTGGGAAAATTGCTGAAGTCAACTCTGAGCTTAATGGCTTTCCTGGTTTGGTTAATGGAAGACCATATGACATGGAAGGATGAAAAAAGAACACATGAATAATGCTGCAAATATGGAATCATTGTTGGATGTAGATCAATATACGACATTCCGTGAAAAGGAGGGACTCTAGTCATTAAGCATCAACTTCTCTCTTTGATGAACCGTAATGATTTTTAGAAGTCCTTTGATTCATTGTTTCAGTGGGTTAGAGTCCAGAATTAAAGAATATTGATTTGAGAATGTTTTTCCGAGAGAATATTTTCTTAAAAAATCTTCAAAATTGATTTTAAGAACAGAGAATTTTATATTTCTAAAATTGATTTTGAGAATAGAGATTCATTTAAAAAAAAATCAATTTTGAAGGATAAAGAGCAGTGTTTTTAAAAAGAACAAAGCATTTTTTTTTTCAGAATTTAAGGATCTCTGAAGGCAGAATAAGATTTGATTTGCAAGTATGGTGTTAATTAAAAGCAGAGAGGGTTAAAATTCAATTTTTGAAACAACTGTAGTTTTGCTTTTGAAAGTTGAAGGCATATATATCCTTTTATAGGTAGCTCAAGAGAAAGCTTCATCTTCAAGTGTCAGAGCCACAGGTACATTAGCAGGCCAATCATCATATAGAAGAAAAAGGTCAAAAGGAAGAAACAAGCATGAGGACATGCTTGAAGATCAGCAAGGAGAAGATGTTGGCCCTCAGTTTTGGTCTATTTTTGCTTAAGGAACTTACTTAATATTTATATTTTCCATCCATTTTCCATCACACCATCTCATTTTGATGTATTTTATGCATATTCAGGTGTTTAATTTTAATTTTTCAATCTCTAGAAGTTTTTATGAAAATTGAGTTTCAAGTGCAATTTTGGACTGAACCAGAAATTCCCGTAATAGCTATGTGGATGACATGTTTTCAGGACACTTGGGCTCGAGTTGGATGCATGAATGGAAAGCTTGGGAACTAGGATTGAGCTAACTCCACTTGGTTTGGTCAAAACAAGCTTTATTAGGCTCGGTCAAGGCTGGTCAAACTTGACTAGTCACCAGAAAATCCCTAGGAAATAGGGCAGTTTTGAGATTTTATGGGATTGACCATATTTCTTAGGATGAATTGGATGAGTTCGACCTAGATAGGTGAATATGAGTAGATATGAGTGTTAGAGATAATATAGATCAGTTTGTTTCACAAAACCTCTATTTAAAGCCAAGACTTTGATGGCTTTATGTCTGTAACTTCTATGTAATTTTATGCTGAGACACTTTGGAGTTGGAAGCTAATTTGAAGAACCTGTTTCATTTCAATATGTTGTTCATGCTTGGTTGATTTATTGAAGTTGCTGTAGCTGAGATTTCTTCAAGTGTGCAAGGCAAGGGTGGAGGGCCCCCACACCAAGCTAAGTGCACTTCTTGGTTCAATTTTATAGTTTTCATAGATTAGTTTCTTGTTTTTCAAATGTATTT
>APFE031745240.1:52940-76432 GCA_000404065.3 Pinus taeda
GATTTTTCATTATGTTCCTTTCAATGTTACAATACATATTTATACATGCCAAAGCATCCAATACGATGGACTGAAAAACCATCGCGTCCAAAACCATGGACCGAAAAACCATCGCGTCCAAAAAACATGTGCGAAAATCATGCACAAAACCATAGGTGGGTCCGCCCAACCTAACATAGCATCAAAAAACAAAATTTTCCGGGGCGCTACTGCAGACCCCATAAAGTGGGGTTACGGGTACCCCTCAAACCCCCTGTTAACTATGTGGAAAGAATATAACACAACCCAACATCCAATTCTTTCTTTGTTTCATTCAACTTGTCATTTAGCTTTAGGACCAAGTCGATAAGCTCTTCTTGTCCATTTTGTGTCTCTAGGACTTTTGCTGTCTGTGGGTGATGTAATGGTGGAATCTTAAGTTACTTCTTCAAAGTAGCCATGTCATAATTTTTCTTCTTTATCAATTTTTCAGTGGATTTTACATCTTTGGGATCATGTCCCAACTTAATGATTAAGTCCTCTAAGGACTTGATTTTGGTGTCTTTGGCCTGTGAAGAGGCCTTCTCCAATTGGAAATGAACTGATATGTTATTTAGGGAATTTTGCAATTGGTGAGCTGTGATGGATTTCCTTGTCAAGGTGGAGTAAATCATCTCGCCTGTCTACTTGTGTAGCTCAATCTGGTCAATATGATGTATGCCCTTTGCCAATACTTGAAAATCTATCTTTTTGAAGTTAGATGATGTTCTTGGTTGCTAAGTGGTAGGTTTCAAAAATGTCATCTGCATTTTGCCTTCTTTAACATCATAGGTTGACATAAGCCTTGTCTGGTTTTTAGGTGCCATCTTTAAGTACTGTGCATAAGTTTGGGCTTTTAGCCTCTCATTCTTGGCCTTTATATCCTTGTATCTTTCTCTGATGTCTTGGTCTCTGTCAGCTGGCATCCTAAATGAGGACACTTCAACACTCTGTTGCCTTTCCAACATCTAAATATGTGATGTGGAAGGTTCTCGTGTGCTCCTAGAAGGAGTGGCAGACCTTCTTCTTTCTCCTTCTATGCTGGTGGCCCCAACTATTTCTTCTCTAAACTCCTATTCAGAGACAAGATTTAACCTTTGATTTTTGACCTGACTGGTCTCTGCATATGTCTGTGTAGCTGCTTTGCCTGATGTAGTGGCCTTTTCCCTATTTCTTTTGAGGCTTTTCTCTTCATTTAGAGGAGTTTTCAAGGTAGGGGGAGTACTCATGATGGGCTTTGGTATACTTATTTGAGTCAATTCCTCTGATAGGCCTGGTTGTTCTGAGTCTTCTTGCACCTGGGATTATTCTCTTGTATGTGATTCACATTGTGCCTGGGATGCTCCCTGTGCCTGTGATTCTTCTTGGATTTGAGATTCTCCTTGGACTTGAGATTCTCCTTGGACTTGAGATTCTCCTTGCACCTGTAGGAAAGAACCCTCATCAAGCCATTTTTCTAAATCAATTAGAGCATTTTCAATTGCAACTTCAGTTCTATCCCTGTCTACTAAAGTATTCTCCACCCATTCCAATTGATTTGCATATTTCTCTATTTCATGGATTTGGTGGTGAATGTAGGGAGCCATATTGTTTTTTTGTCTTCTATTGCAGATGAGGTCATAGGGATCATATCTCCACATGAAGCTTTGTTTTAGTTTAAGTCTATGAATGATTTCCTTTGTTTCTCTTCCAGCTTCTCGCCTATTACATACAAAGGGGTCTAGTTGATATTTGATTCTGAGCTGGGCTTTCTTTTTAGCCTTAACAAAATACACCTCATTTGAATTGATTATCTGCCTATAGTACTCCATAGAAAATAATCTCATTGGGAGGTATTGGGGCAGTTTATATGGGGCCAACTCACAGCCATAGATCCTAACTTCTGTGTGATTTTGGTACAAGTACCAACCTCCCACTTTGTGTTGTTTTGGCAGCTGCAGGATCTTCCTGATATCTGAACTGATTCTTGGAGGAGGACTTCCTAGCAACATGGTCACTACTGGATGTACAAAAAGATCTATGAAGTCTATGTATGGATATGGAGAATCATACTTATGGATCAAAGGAGTCGAGAAAATCACTGACCTAGGATGACCTTTAGTATCAAGCTTTTGGAGAGTGAAGGGGAACTTGTTAGCTTGATAATATAGAAAAAGGTGGTACAAAACTAAAGAATATTTAAGTACTCTCTCAGTACCCATTTTAATGAATTGGTCATGCATTTTGTCAGCTATGAACTTGGCATAATCATACATGACAACAGGGGTTTGTCCAGGAGAAAAAATGGACACGAAGGCTAAGATGATTTCATTTATGTATTCACTGGTAGTATAGCCTAAAATACTAGATATCATTGCTACAATCTCTTGGCCAAATTGAGAAAATATGGTATATATGTATGAAGGAGGATATTTTGGGATATGCTTTTCTTCTACAGTAAAAGATTGGAACATTTCAGCAAGCTTGGTAGTGGTAAGGTTGGGGAATCTGTCTAATAGGTCTCCAATTGAAATAGAGGTTAAGTTTTGCCCTGGTTGTAGTTGCAACATTTCATTGATTGACTTGGCAGTGATGGTGAAAAGTATGGTTTGGTCAGGGGAAATTACTACTCTTTGACTGGGAATGTAGTTTGCATGGCAATAATGGAAAATTTCTGGGAAGATGTGTACCTTAGGAAATTGATACTTGAGCAAATTAGACTCCCAAAGACCTATTTTGTCAACATGGTTTAGGTATTGGTTTCTGTATCAGTAGTATAATTTGAGAGGGGATTCACGGACAGAGGTGTCCTTGATTTGGAAATCTTTGTCAGGAAGGGGGAGGTAATCCAAGTCCAGGTGAGGAGTGGTAATTGGTCTGACATCCATGGAAATTAGGGCTACCATTCTTAGTTCTTGTGGATTAAGAATGGGCAAGGTAAATTTCCAGTCTTTAAGGTAATGGTGGTTCAATTCTAGGTGGGTTTTAAGTTACTAAAGTTCCCCTTTAATTTCAATTAAGAAAACTTAGTGACTGGTTAGAAAGTTAACAGGGCTTTCAATGGATTATGGCTTAAATACTTGGAATTGAAGAAAATTGGGTCCGAACTAGGTAAATGGCGATTCTAAACGATTGAAAAGGTTTTAATCAGGCTGGAAGGCAATCTGGGAGCTTTTTGCGTATTCAGAGTGCAATTGTACGTGGGTTGATGACTTTCAACATTGACAGGAGCATGCATGGAAGATTACAGTTAAAAAATGATAAAAACAATGATTTGGGGCTTTTTTGGATTTATGCGGGAAAAGTCAATTTGGTGGGTATGGGTGTACAGTGACCGTTTGTCACGTAGCAGGGTGAACAATGACTGTTTTGGCGGGTAGCGAGCTGGAGGTAAGTGGTTTACTTTGCATAGCCTTTGGGCACTTGGCTGTGTTGGGGGGAGGCCGCCCGATTACATTCATTGAGTGCCACGTCGCCTTAGGGGCCCAACGGAAAACAACCCATTTCGGGTGGGTATCGTTCGGATTTCGGGCCTTTCCGAAATCAAAATGGGTCGTCGGATGGGGAGGGGGGAGATCGTGTGGTGGTCAGGCACGGGAGTTGCATGAAAGGTAATGGGGGGACCCGATAGGCATTTAAATGTGGTAGTTTTAACTTAATGAGGGGTTAAGGTAGGGATTAAAGTATCGGGTGGGATATGATTGGTGGATGGTTTGACTTTAATTATTCGCAGATCGATTGATTATGTCAATTAGTCGGGGTAGGATAAAGTAAAGTTTATATTTCAAACTTTGGGGTAGGAATATTAATATTTAAAGGGATTTAACAAAATATATGGGAAAAAAGGGGTTTTTTTCAGGAATTAATAAATATAAATAAAATCAGAAGTTAATATGAAAAAGGCAAAAAATGGATTCTGCTAAGCATAATGTATTTTTGTAATTCATTTTCTTTTTACACAGAAACATGATAACTTAGGCTAAGTGTATTTTTGTGGGTTTTTATAAAAAAAGGGGTAGTCATAGGGGTGATTTGCTCTTCCTTAGGAAAAGTAGAGTTTTAACCTTAGGAAAAGGGATTTATTAGGGAAAATGAATGAACTAAGGGGGGGTAAATGTTTATAAGGGGATATTAGTACTTAAGATTTATAAGTCATTGGGTCGAGGGTTCGGTCCTTCCAGAAGTCAGAGAAATTCTCTGAGCCCCTTTGACTTAAGATTTTGGGTACTTCAAACTTATTGTGGGAAATTAGTTAAGTAAAGGGTGAAATGAGTGAGGGGAAATTAATTAATTTCACTTTGTGAACTTTATTCCAGTACAATTTCTCATTCATACTTAGAAATTTCATGATGAGGGTGATAAATATTCTTTTGTCTAAAAATCATCACAATTCTGCAACCTTTCTTCTACTTACCCATCTACTCTTCCTACTATTTTTACTTCTCTTTATTAGGGTGCATTTAAGCTAGCAAACCCTTATAATTTTTTTTTCTTTTCTTTACAATAATGAATTGACTAAATCTAACCTTATTACATCCAAGGGCTCAGATTAAACAATTGAGCTCCTTTTATTTGCTCCACCTAATCTACTTATCTGCTAAGATTAAACAATTTGGTCAGATTTTATTCTCTAACTATGGGCATGAAATTGAAACATGAAATAGCCAAGTTTAAACATTTGTACTATAATGGATTGTGGCATATATTACAAACTGCACACAATCATTTATTTTGCACAAAAAGTAAAAAGTCATGGCATTTTGACTTGCACACTTTCATGGTCTTTTCTTTTCTTGGGGTTCATATTTTTTTTTTATCTTTTTGACCTTTTTATTATTTTTGTCCTTTGATTATTCTTTTAGGACACACCCTCTTTACATTTTTTAATTTTTTGAATATGGAAAACATTTGCAGAAAGCAAAGGTATGTACATATTACAAGTTTAATCTCAACCATTCAGAGAATATGGTTCCTATTGGTATAGAAACCTAATAGTGGCTCCACTTGGGGATGTCATTTTCTGGTGAAATGTCAAGAACTTGTAGATCAATGGCCTTATGAATTGCTGTGATGTCACTTTGCAACTTTTCCCTTTTCACTTTTTTGCATTATTGCTATTTATGACAGTTAAACCTTTGAAACTTAGGGCCTTCTCTTCAGGCTTCAACTCCAAAGAATCACTATCCAATCAACTCTAGACTTTTGAAAAACAGAATATGTACAAATGATTAGTGAAATCAGTAACTAGGTTCAATGTAGTGTTTAAGCATTTGACCATTAATTGGTCCTCATTCTGCTTTTGTGCCATCCATTTCTCTGAGGAAGAAAACATTATTACCTCTGAATTCATAGATGACTTATGGGCCTTTCCATAGGAAATCAAATTTCCCATTTTTACCTTTATCCTCTCTTCTTGAATGCCATTTCAAAACTTTTTCCCCTAGGTAAAAATCTTCTACCTTAGTCCTTTTATCAAAATCCTTTTTGATCCTTTCCTACACAACTTGAGATCTGATGTACACTTCTTCCCTGGTCTACTGTAAATTAATTGTTTGGTTGGTTCTTCTTTGGATGTCATTTGGTTCAACCTACAACTCTTGGAGCAAATTCATCATTGGTGTTCCCAAGGATGATGGGAAGGCAACTTCCATTCCATAAACTAATTGATAAGGACTAATACCAATGGACTTATTTGTGGTTAGCCTGTCTGCCCATAAGGCATTCACTAGCTTCTTATTCCATGTTTTCTTATTGTCTTCTAACAAAGTTTTGATGATGTTCACTAAACTCTTGTTTGAGGACTCTGCTAGCCCATTTCCTTAAGGGTAATAAGATGTGGAATGCCCAAAGTTATATGGTACTTATTACATAAATCAATTATTCTCCTAGACTTGAAGGCTACTGCATTATCAGTGATGATCTTGGTTGGGCACCCAAATCTAGATAGGATCTTGGATTCAAGGAAGGTTATTATAACAGTGTCAGTGGCTTGCCTTGATGGTATGGCTTCTATCGATTTGGTAAAATAATCTGTAGTAGTAACGATCCATTTGTGTTGGGTAGAGGAAGGTGGGTGAATTTCACCAATGAAGTCAAGACCCCATTATTGAAAAGGTGCTTCAATAGATATTGGTTTTAGGGGGAGGGGTAAAAGATTTTTCTTTCCTTCAAAAATTTGGCATTTATGACATGAGGTTGCAAATTTCTTTACATCAGAAAATAAAGTGGGCCAATAGAAACCGGCTCTAAGAATCTTGTTAGCAGTGGTTTTCTAGTAAAGATGTCCTCCACAGTCACCTACATGAAAATCTTGTAACATCTTTTCATATTCTTCTTTCAATAAACAATGAAGAAGGATACCTTCATGATTCCTCCAAAACAAAGCATTTTCAAGTATGCAAAATTTTAAATATTTCATTTTTAAAAACTTGCTTTTGGTCCTTGATAATTCAGAAGGAGCTTGTAAATGTTGTAAAACATATATGATGTTAGCATACCGTGGTGATTGAATAAAGGCCTGGATAATTGGTGGACTCACCATCTCCTCTTCATTATCCATTTCTGCCTTAGTGGTCCATTTTATGGTCGAATCTTTTTTCAACATGTTATTTAATGATCTAATTAATTCTGCAAAGTTAGAAATAAATCTTCTAAGAAAGTTTATTTTTCCTAAAAAGGCTTGTAATTCTCTAATGTTCCTAGGATGCTATATTTGTAAGATGGCTTCAATTCTTGTAGGATCTATTCAGATACCATCTTTAGAGATTGTGTGGCCTAACATCTTCTAACCAAAATAAAGATTTTTTAGGATTCAATGAAATTCCATACTTCCTACATTTGATCAAGACCTGCCTTAGATGATCTAGGTGTTGTTTATCAGATTTTGAGAATACAATGATCTAGGAAGTCATGAATCTCCTTAGCAAAATCTATGTCCATAGCTCTTTGAAAGGTGGCCCCTGCATTCTTTAATTCAAAAGGCATTTTCAAATAAATGAATGTTCCCCAGGGAGAAGTGAACGTTGTTTTAGCTTGGTCATCTGGGTGAAATAAAATCTGATTGTAACCAGAAAACCCATCTAATAATGAGATCCTGGTTGACCCTACTACCCTTTGTAATATATGATCCATTTTAGGGAGAGGGGAATTGTCTTTGAGTGAAACTTTATTGAGATTCCTGATATCAACAGAAAGTCTGATCTTACCAGTCTTTTTCCTTGTTGGCACCAAATTGGAAACCCAATCAGAGAACCTAATAGGTGCTATTATATTGGCTTCATACATTCTTCTGATTTCCTTTTCAATAGAAGGAAATAGAATAGGATTAATCATCCTAAGCTTCTGTCTAAAAGGTTTTTGGTTTTATTTTATGGGGATGGTGTGTTGTATTATGCTGGTGTCATAGGATTTGAGGTCCTCATAACTCCAAGAAAAGACATCTTGGAATTCCTTTAACAGTTCAATATATTTCGCTTTTTCAGTAGGAGGTAAGGACTTCAAAATTTTTATCAATTTTGGATTTTCCTCAGTACCTATATTACACTCCTCTATATCAGATTTTAAGGGTTCAATATTTGGTTTTCTAGGGACATTATTTGAATCAAACAAGTCTTCCAAAGGAGTTAATCCTTTGGGAAAAATGTTGTCTTTGAGATTAATGATTTCAGAATCTTCATTAATTATCTCTTCAATTTAAACTTGCTTTAGGTTCTATACATCTGATTTTGTAAATTTTGTGGGATGAAATCTATCTATCTCTTCATATTCTAATTTGTTAATTCCTATTTTATGTGTAAAATAGGGATCTAAAGTTATGTCAGTATCTATATTCCTATTTACAAATTCTTCCTTTAAAGTTAAAAAACTATTTATCTATTGGTCATTAATGAATAATTGCTAGTTTTTCAAGTTATCTGGGATAGCAGGTCTGTGTCTAACCTCAGTAGTGTACTGATGGTTAGGTTGGAATGGTAACTTACAAGTGCTGGAAAACATTGCTAAACTATGAGCCTGCATATTATGTTTCCTTGGGATGACTGCAAGCTTAATTTCTAGGAAAGTGTTCAATATTTCTACAACTTTTCTTCTATAAAAACTTAATCTAGGGTCTTTGATCATATATACAACATTAATTTGTTTTATAACCAACTCAGAATCTCCCATAATAGACACTCTTATGGCTCCTAACTTTCTAACCAATTTGAGACCTAAAAGAAGTGTTTCGTACTCAACCATGTTGTTGGTGCATTTAAAATCCAGTCTACAAGCATGGCCCTCTGAGTAATCATTCTCTAAATTGTAAATCCATACTCCTGCTCTTGCTCCTAACTTGTTCACTGATCCATCAAATTCAAGATGCCATAATATTTCATGTTCATAATTCTTACTGTCTAGGGGGACAAAATCTTCATTGATTAAGGTATCTTGATCATCTTTTTTTATCTAAAATCTCTTGAGTTTGGATAGTTTCATTTTGAGCAGTAACTGCAATTTCTTTTGGTTTTGAAATAATGTTTTTTGAAGAAGTTTCTCGTGTTTGTTCAAAATTGTACAAAATAAAAGAATCAATGTTAGAATGCATGGAATAGATAGGAAAATTTTGAGGCCTATCCTGGCTAGTCACTACATATTTCATTAGAGTCTCTATGTACAGTTTTTTAGGATGTCCAAAGACTGAAATTGTGGCATATGACATGTAAAGTTGCAAAGATCCTTGGAGTTTAGCCCCCCATGATCTAGACAATAGCATGCCATATTTAGGTGGTATATCAGCAACAACTATGTCCATGAGAATGGTCTTGGCAGGATATTGTACTAAGGCAACACACATGTATTTGATTATCCCTAGACACTTTAATTGACTTGAATCAAATGAAAACAGGTCCTTGTAAGGCCTAGTGATGTGCAAGTTCAATTTTTCCATAACATATTTAGGCATTAAATTGTGTGAAGCCCCAGAATGTAACATTGCATTGTGTAGGATCTTATCATGAATGTTAAGGCTAATATTAAAGGGTGGTATCCCTCCTTCTGATGGTTTTCCATTAACATCAGGACTGAATATAAGCTCAGGCTGATCATCAAACAAGTTAACAAAATCTTCATTCTCAACAAAGTTTAAGGATTTGATTATTTGAGATTTGTCAGTTTCATTTCTAATCAACTTTGTTAAGGGGACTGATATTTTTAGCTTAGCCACCTCTGTTCCTAAATTTAAAGGCAAAGGGGCTTTCTCAGTTTTAGATTTGGAATTTTCATGGCAGGATTTGGAGTAGGTTGGTATTCATTTTCTGCATTTGAAGTCTTTTTCTATGGATTTTTTAATGTGATGTATGGAGATTCCTCCATTGTATCCTTGGAGGGGGTTAAAGTGGATGGTTGATTATCAGGGGGTTGGTCATTAGTTATATCTACAATGGTGGGACTAGAAGGGTTAGAGAGGATTTGGAGAGTTTTAGTAACTGGAACTGTTTTGATTTTCTTAGGTTGATTTGGCGCTGCTTTCTTGTTTTGGTTAGGAGTATCAACGTTCTTTTTACTCCTCAAATTGTACTATTTGTGCACTTCAAAGATAGTAGAATCATAACCTTGCTTGTAATCGAATGATTCTCCAGATTGGGTCTGTAATTGCTGAAGCATATGTAATTTCTGATCATCTTGAGTCAAAAAGACAGTTTCCTCCTCATCTAATTCCATTAAGTTAATTTTTGTGTCTTGTTCAGGGTCTTCTGAATGGGAATTTTCGGCATAGTTTTCTTGAAAAGGAGGCCTAATATTTTCATCAGGTCCAATTTTCCCAGTGTTTTGATTTTGATTCTTTCTAAATTTGGATTTCTCACTAGAGGTGCTTGTTGATTATCCCAATGAGGCTTCCTTTCAATGTTCTCTATCCTATCCATCAATTTTTCCATTCCTTTGGCTAGGGAATCTATTTTAAGGTCAGAGGATGAGGCTTTATCTTTCAAGGTTACTCTCCTTTCATTCCTAACTCTAGCTCTTTTTGCTAGCAAATTAGCTTCTACACTAACTGCTACACTCTGCATGTCTTCTAAAGTTGGAGGATTTCTCTTAGTTGAAATGCCATATCAGTATCAAACCCATTAGGAAATTTAATCAGAGCTAAACCATGTGGTGGTCTAAGATTGACTGGTATTGCATTGTATATATTGTTAAATTTGGTACAATAATCCTGGACTGTTTCATTTGGTCCTCTCTTGATGTTTTCATATTTTGAAAGGATCTGTAGAGGGTTCTTTTCTTTTCCCATATATTTAAAAATGGTTGATAAAATACTTCTAAAGTGATGATTTTCCTAGGATCACCTTTTTGAGATCAAATTATGGAGCCTCCAAAAACCCTAAATTCCTTAGTTCGTATCTCTGAAACTATAGTGAAACAAGATCTCAAATTAGGTCACTAGGTTGATAATGATTTTTTCTAAAATGGGTTTTAATTTCAGTATCTAATGCTTCGTATAAAAAATGTTATATCGAAAATTCCATGATGACCTGTTTAAAGCAGCAAAACCCTAGAATCCAAAGCTTTGATACCAAATGTTACGCAACCAACTCACAAAATAGAAGAAGATATAGATAAACAACTTCAAAATAAGCCTCTTCAAGGGGAAAACCTCATTTACATTACAAAAATGAATAATTCTTGGATGATTCAAATGAAAAAACCTCCTTTCTATATAAAGGCGTCTAAGGGGTCACAATATAATCAGAGCTGACATTACATCAGGGGCTTCAGAGGATCGAAAATGTTATTGCCCTTGTAAAATATGCAAGGGCTTCAATTTAAGGAGACTTCTAATAAAAAAAACTATAATACATTGTAGAGACTATGGACATACTGAAAGCAGGCATGAATATCATCTATTAGGATTTTATTCATTATATGTCCTTGTATTGTAGATTGTTTTTGTAAATATTTATGTATATAATATTTTAGATTGCATGTTTTTGTGTTGTAAATTGTATTGCCTTTCTATTATAAATGTTTATATTCTTTTTGGAGATACCTGACCTATGTTGTCATCTTGAAGTGGATAAATATTATTTTATTATTATGGTTAGGGTTTATTAAGGGGTTAGGTAGAGTTAAGGGTTAATTAGTTTATGGGTTTAGGGATAAGGGGTTATTGTTTAAGGGTTTAGAGGTTAGGGGTTTAAGGGATTAAGGGAATGGGGTTAAGGTGTTAGTGGGTTAATGTATGCTTAGGCATTTATTAAAAAGTTTAAATTTATAATCCACGATTTATTAAAATGTTATGTCTCTAACCTGTACAATGTATTTCGCTAATAAAAGAAGCTCTTTCACATTTTTTAAGGAAAAAAGTATGGGACACAAGCCTTGCAGTTGGTGTTCCAAATGTTTTAGGTGACAATGAACTTTTTAAGCCCAAGTGATATATAAGAGTGAATAATTCTCTACATAAAATTTCTTTTTGTGATAAATAAAGGGTCCATTTGTTGTAAATTGTGACAAAATTGAAGTAATATCATAGCTATAATAGTTATAGGAAAAGGGTATATTAATGAAATGTTTAATAAATAATTAATGGCCTTTTTCTCCAAATTTATCTTATTTTCACTCATGTAAGGTAGATTATTCCATTTTATATGTCCATTGAAGTAGGCAGAATGTTTTTATTCTATAAGATTCACTTACTACTGAGTACAAAGGAGTGAGATTTTGACATTTTGGTCAAATATTCAACTAAGTAGTTAAAAGCAAAGAATAGCCCATTTTGTGTTGAAGGATAGAATGGCATCGTGCCTTAGTACAAAAGGGTCTGCTATGAAAAATGTCTTTAGTGGGTTCCCTACCACTTTACTAAAGAAAACTGGGGATCCTATATAATTTTCTTAGATAGGTTATTGATTTCAAAGTTTATAAGTGAAAACATATGATGAAAATACAAAATAAAATGAAACTAATAAGTTAGATCAACAAATACATTTTAGCCTTAATTTTGATAAGCTAACCTAGACAATATGAGACATACCTATTTACTAAGCAGTGATGTAAAAAATAGGAAATCCGGAATCAAACAATATAGAAAGAATAATTAGAGACAAACAAAAGGTAAAACAATAAAGAATAAGAAAGACTTATACTCCTATTGTACATTAATCCTAGATCCATCTAGTCACCAATTAATTTTAGTAGTAACTTTCATTGTGAGAATACCTTTCATATAAGATTAAAAGTCCACACGCTCTTTAGATCCACCCTCGACTTGTCATAATCGAAGATTTGAGAGGAGATGGGGATAAAATACATTTTTTCTCCTTACCCCTCTCATTCTCTTATCTTATGGAATACATTATTAACAATATTGTAGTATTTACCTTGAGCTTTTCCTGCTTGAACTTAATTGGTATTGCCTAGATTTTATTGGTATTATTGTTTGAGTCTTGTACATTGAGAAAATTTGTAATTGTGATGGAATCAAAAGGATTTGATGATTGTCAGGTGATTTTTCCTAATTTTTTTCAACATAATCTTAAACATCTTGCTAAATTGTACATGCTTCATGATCACATTGATTTATTGTATGTGTTTCTTGTTCTCACACAAGCTCATGGTTGATCACCCATCCTCTTAAAACTTCTGGTCTCTAGGTGAAATAAAGAAACAATATGAAATTATAATGATGAATGCAAAATAAGATCAATATGTTTTTTATTATGGTTGTGATTATATATCTCAGAAAGTGTCTCTCTTCCTACATGTCGAGAAAAGTGACGTCTTTCTTATATTTTTTCAACATATTCTTAAATATCTTATAAATTGCACAAGCATCATCATTGATTTATTGTCATTGTTTCTCACTCTCACCTTATTAGTTGTGTTTGTCTTTCTCTTTGTTGTCTTTTTTTCCCTATATTATATTTGTAAACTTTTGTATTGATGTTTAAATATTTTCTATATATACTAATATTACTTTATTGATTGTAATTGTATAGTATCACCCCCAGGGCATTTCTTGACAAGGAAGAGTTGGTTGTAGTACAGGTTCTTGTTAAGAACATGGAGAAAATATTGGGGATCAAACTAATGATCCTATGGAATAATATAATGATGTTGATAACACAATTGAAGAAGATGGGAAAAATAGATTGATCCAGGAAACATTTAATAATTTTGGAATGGATGATGATGGCAACTAGTATGATGGTTGTGCTTTTGATAAACATGTACTTGAGAGGGAAATTGAACCTCTTTATGAAGGCTCAATAACATATTTTCTCATGTTGTATTGTTGCTGGCCAATTTAAAGGTGGTATTTGGTTTGTTAGACATGTGTGACACATCTCCTAAGGTATGTAATATATTTTGTGACATTAATTAGTCCTATACATATGATAAAGCAATGATTTTTTCCTTTTTTTTAATGTAATTAGTACATTGATCATCATTTAATTAATTTGTAACATTTGGATGCAATATGTATGATTAATATTGCTTAGTACATTAACCAATACTACTGGTTTTTTTATGTTTTAGATTGTTAGGTTAATTTATGTTACCACCATCAAATGTTTTACCTCATATGTACCGAGATTTACATGTCGTTATGAAAGATATTGGAATGGAGTATCAAGGTATTCATCAATGTCCTAATGATGATATTCTTTATTATAAATAACACGTGTCAAAAGACAAATGCCCAAAACATGATGAGAGTAGATATCAAAATGAAAAGGTAACAAAAAAGGTTCCTCGCAAGGTTCTTCGTTATATTCCCATAATTCCACGTCTGCGACAATTTTTCAGGTTCAAAAGCATAGCACAACTTTTAGATTACCATGCAATGAATAGAATTGAAGGCGATGCTCTTTGAATGCCTACATATGGATTTGCATTTATGAATATAGAGGAAAGGTAGACAAAGTGTAAAACAAAACCTCATAATCGTAGGCTTTCATTAGCAGTTGACAGTGTCAATCCATTTGGAGAGCTCATATCTACTTACTCGGTGTGGCCCGTTTTTGTTATCAAAAATAACATTCCTTCATGGAAGTCAATAAAGAGGGAGCACATAATGTTGACAATGGTTGTTCCAGGTATTAATTTTATTATAGTAAAATAAATTAACGCAATATATCAATCTAGGTATTAATTTGTTTACTCAAATATGTTCAATTATGTCTTATATATTTTTATTTACTCATATATGTAGTAATTATGTATTGTATGTTGAATAAATTAGGTAAGTACTCGGTCAAATATATGAATGTATATATCGAGCCTCTTATCAATGAGTTAGTAGAGTTATGAAACAGTGTAAATATGTATGATATCTCTAGCCCAGTAGATTCCCAAAGAGAATTTGAATTCCATGCAATGCTTGTATGGACAATTCACGATGCCCCATGGCTAATACATTTATGTGGCATGTTATAGTATTACCTTGCACTTTAATAGTGTCTAATTTTACGAGGTTCATTTCATGTATGTTTTTTAAATAGTCCCTTCATTATACATACTTAGCACATTTGATATAAAAATTATTCCATCTCTTGCAGGTCTTCAAACAAGGGGTAAATTTTCTTGTCCAGTTTGTGGTCCTAATATTAAATCTTGTCATTCAAAAATCTTAGGAAATGAGGTGTTTGATTGGTATAGGAACTTCCTTTCTAAGAACCATAGATACCGAAGTACTAAAAAACATATTTTCAATGGGAAAGAAGAGACTAGATTAACACCATGAAGAATGACACCTTGTGCATGGAATTTGTAGTATAATAGTCTCTCAAGGTATGGATCGAATTGTCTATCTATCAATATACATGATATATGTTGTAACTCATTTTAATTTTTTCCTATCAAGATGTCTAGAGCATATTTTTGCAAAAAAAAAATCAAATATCAAAGAAAAAGAAAAAAAGATAGGAGTTGAAAGCGCCTGGGGTTGTTTTATTAATGAAGTGTTTTTAAAATAATAATCAAAGTTTAGCATGCTAATCAAAATTAGTGCAGTCATAAGATCCTGATAGTGGGTCCTGGTTTCAACATTCGAAAAGATTAAAGGACAGACATGTACAACATCAGAATGAATTATGTGACAGGGCCCACGTGATGGGGAAACCCAACATAACAAATTGCCCGAAAGTTAATGGGAGGTGTGCCTCCACAAGGATTTTAAAGCGAGACTGTTGACTTTATACCTACAACCTAGATTGACTGCGGAGGCACTCCTTCAAATATGTCCCATACAAGTGATTGCCCCTGCGATGCCATCAGCAAGTGAGGCTTCCCCCACCATTCATCTTGCCATGTAGCCATTCCCTCCACCACCTGTTACTCATGCATGTCATTTCAACGATTTATTTCACTCTGCAAAAAGTTTAATATTCTATAGAAGCATTGAATTTTTTTTACCCTCCCATTATTCCATTTAACCTATAAAGCCCCATTTAAAATCATTTTCATGTACTTTTCCTGCTTGCTCTCGCTATCATGGCCTTTGAATTTTCCAACAAACATCCCAGTTAGCACTGTCTACCACTGTTAGCCAATGTACAACAAAATCACTCAATTCAGAATGGCCCATGTCAAGTTTATGAACATCTAAAATGTAAAATCAGATATCTAGAAAACATGTGGAGAATGGATGTCACCCCAAGCAACTGATGCAGGAGCATGACCTTCTTTTGTTCCCGAGTCACAAGTCATCCAGTGACAAAGAGTTTTTGATAATGTTTGGCATAAATGTTTTATTTCAATGTACTTTATTTTGTAAATGTAATATTTGAATATAAGAAAAGTTGGTCTTGAAGTAGTTTAGAAGGTTGACAGTTTTATAACTATAATTTTTGGAATTTTGTATAAAAAAGGATTTCGAAGGTATTTTAGAGGTTCTGGAATTTTGGACCTAAAAGGAAAACATAATATTATACTTTCACTTTTCATGTCTTGATGAATAAAGTTTTCATAGTGATTCCAGAACTTGTTGGGTACGATAAGTCTTTCATGTTTCATCTTATGTTAATTTTTCTTCTTAGAAAATAGTAATGAAGCCAGTGGGGTTTGACTTTACAGTGCTATGAGTTTGATTTTCTATGAATTAAAGTTAAAAACCCTTAATGATGTGCTCCTCTTTTCCAAATTTTATTACATGCTAATCATATTTCTTCTAAAGATGAAGATAAAAGATTTTGTGCAAGGAAGCCTATTATCTAAAACTTTCCACCATCACTTCTTTTTGCTCTTTCTTCATTTGGGTTCAACATCAAAAGGCCAATTTGGAAACATTGTTCACATATGGAAAGTTAAAGGGTTTTAATTAAATTTATGGGGTTTTATAAAATGATGGGACAATCAATTAATCCTTTTACAGTTCAAAATAAATGTCTTGGGCACTGATCTCCTTTTAGCCAGATATTGTCTCCCAAGGTACAACAATATGTTTGGATTATTTTATATTTTTATCACATTTTCTTCAGTGTACTAATTGACAAATTATATTGATGTTATAGTATCTTTAACTATGATTCACCTTGTAGGTCTTCAATGAATTAATAATAGGGCACTTCCACTAGGAATAAAAAGTTATCCCGAACAATTAAATAGGCTCCCGTACTATGAGCACCTAGAAATTGTTCATTTGTTCGCTACAATGCACATCGGGAAGAATGTAACATAGACCTTATGTAGAACCTTAGATGGAAGGAGAGATAAAGAAAAAAATTTCAAGATTTGTAATCACATTAAGGAGGCCAATCATGCAATGCAAAGTGCGATTAATTCAAATAGCAATCGAGATGACCAAAATATAAGAGCCTTTCCATGGTTATTAACAAAGAAGAAAGCAAGGATGTTAAAGAGGTTATTGAAAATATTAAATTTACAATTGGATTTTCTTCAAACATAAAGAATATCCTAACAAAGAAAGGTGAATTAGGTGCAGTAAAAACTCATGATTTGCATATGTTCATTAAGGTAATTATTTTGGTGTATATATTTGTACATTTGTGAAAAATCTTGTTAGTGTTTTTTTTATACTAATTTGGGAATAAATAATGATTGATCGTTATTTTGGTTACAATATGTTATGCCTCTACCTCTCCCAAACAACTTTGAAAGCAATTTCAAACAAGTTATATATGATCTTGAAAATACAAGATATAAGTAGAAATTTATGTGCAAAGTGTAATTTGTTCAATAATTTATTTTACAACTTATATTTGACTACATGTGTTTTACTTGTCATCATGTACTATATACTTTTATGTTGAACATATAATTTGATTTGTTCAATTGTAGATGGTTGTCATCTAAAGAAATCGATAAAGAAGATATAAAGTACTGAAGGAAACAAATTCCTCATCTAATGTGTGAAATGCAAAAGTATCTACCTCCATCATTTTTCAATGCACAATAACACTACCTCATACACCAAGTTGAAGAGATTGAAAAGTGTGGACCTATATGCATAAGATCGATGTGGATGGTTGACAGGTACTTGAAATCACTAAAGGCTTTGGTTAGAACAAGAGAACGTCCTGAGGGTTATATGGTAGAGGGATATATGTTGTATCAAAACATGGTTTATATTTGTTAATATAGTGCTATAATAGGAAAAAGTATTAATGTATTGGATCACATTTGGGATGTCAACTCCATGAACAAATTTGAAGGGGACCACCCATCGGGAAAAGGTAGAATGAGGAAAGTGAGATGTAAGTAGATAGTGGAGATTTATAGTAACTAATTATATATATGTGATTTTTTATTTATTTTAATACAGTCGGTCGAGAGTGGGACATAATACATTTATAGATTGCGAACAATCTTGATTGGATGAAGGTATGGATTGAATGATGAAAAATAGCTAATAATAATAGGTTATCATGGTATGGTGTGTCTACATTGATAAAGGAAGTTGAATGTAGTGGAGATACCAATCTTACACAGAGGGAAATTGATTTAGCATATGGTTTAAAACATCACAAGCATATTCACCCATACTACTTATATTTTTTTACAATTATATTGATGCATATGGCGTGTTTTTTTCTTAATTTGCAAAATTTCCAAGTATACATATGCTTATAAATTGGCAATGAATTTTTTATGTGTTTGATAAATTGTAGTTGAAGCACCACAACAAAATGTGGTGTGATGGCTGCAAATTTCACATCAAAAGGTTGGACGAAAAGATGAAAACTTTTAATAGTGGGTTAACTACAATATTTCAGGTTATCAATGTTTCCTCTAGGTATGAAAACCATCCATAAGTCTTTGACATTTGGTATTATGGGTATTTGCATGATGTCCTTGAGGGTGACTTTAAATCCTTCAAATTAGTTGTATTCAATCTCAAATGGTTCAGGTTATGAATCCATGAATATGACCCTTATAGAACTATTATTGAGCATGCTAATAGATTCACTATGGTTGATACAAGGAATGTTGAGCGAAGATCAGAGCCCTATGTTCTTCCAAGCCAATGTGAAAAGGTATTTTAAGTAGAGGTTCCAGGTAAAAAGTGCTGGTCATATGTTATTAGATATGATCCAAGAGGAAGGCCAGTAAAGTATAATGTAGCAGAAAAATATGAAATTGAATAATAAAATGATGTAGAGGAGTAGAGGGTTCATTTGTCAGAAGATACATTAAATAAGTTCAAGGATATGTTAATTGAGACAATGTTCATCTGGATGAACTAGATGATATTGGCATTGTGTTAGAGGAAAAACTTGAAGAAGTCGAATCAAATGTAGAAGAACGTGTTCTGATGATGATGATGATTTTGATATGGTGAATGCTTTGAACATGAATTCTATTTTGGATGATATAGATGATGTGTTGGATAAGTAATATTAGTAATGATATAAAAAATGATGAAATGTACAAGGTATGTATTTATATGTCTTTAGTTGGTTTTTTCTCTTTTGTTCACCTTAAATTTTTATTTTCCTAGTTTTTATGTTTAATTGATATCATGTTTCTTTCAAATATATTATAGTAGATATATTGGGTATTGGGGAACTGAGAGTGATGTGTGTGTGGGGGGGGGGGGGGGTGCGAGAGCCCATATGAGCTTCCAACTTTATGTGGTTTTCCTTGTTCAATAGAGAAAATATTATTCTTGAAATGAAGAGATGCCTACCATCCCTATATAACCTTTCATTATACCAAATTCAAATTATTTTCTCTACCTTTTCAAGGAGCTATTTACAATCTATTTTGAGGCAACAATTTAGCTTTAGTATAAATCCCAAGTATTTTACTTCTTATTTATTTCAAAAAAAGTTGAAGAGAAATGGCCTTTCAACCGAGCTTAATCCCTTCTAAACAACCCCAACCTATGATTATGCATTTTGTATGATTGATGTCCATTACTATAGTAGGAGAAAAGGTGTATAGGAGGGATTTTAGTGTGTTCCAATGGTCCAAAGAGTCATATGATAAAATTAAAATATCATCTAAGAAGAGACAATGAGTTATAAAGCAATTTGGGGTAATGGAGATTCCTTTGAAGATTCCTCAACCTTAAAATCATATATCCCTTAACTATTATAACCCCTAGCTACCTATTACCTATTTGATATTTTATAATTATAGCATTTAATGTAGCTTAATTTATTTTTTTTGACACTTGTAACCCTTGAAATACAACATCAATAACCTTAATTAGTAACCATTAACCCTTGTATTCATTAACTATTATACAACATAAGTACACTTTAACTCTAAACTTGACTCTATAACATGTAATACGAACTTTAACACAAATAACCTAATTTAACCCTTAGACTATGTATAATTATCCTTAACCCTAAAATATTGTCACCCCTAACCCCTATACCACTAATCCTTGTAACTCAAGTCATCATAAATTGTATCCCTTATAACCATTCTTATTGTAACCTTGATATTCCTTAACCATTTGATTTGATCACTAAGCCATATAATGTAAAACTATGAAACTCTTAATCATGTAACTTATATAATCCCTAGCCCTTATAGAACACATCTTTAAGCCCTAACCATTTTGGTTACATCATCCTCTATCATAGACAATTCTTGTCATTGTCACTTTGTACGCTTATTATCCCCATCATTATTATCCAAGAACCC
Source organism: Pinus taeda (assembly GCA_000404065.3). Classification (NCBI taxonomy): domain Eukaryota; kingdom Viridiplantae; phylum Streptophyta; class Pinopsida; order Pinales; family Pinaceae; genus Pinus; species Pinus taeda. The sequence continues at coordinate 73,035 of APFE031745240.1, forward strand.
CCACTTCTCGGATAAAGAATAAGAAGAAACCATGAAGAACCAAGGTCCAAACATAGCTGAAGTGGATACATAAGATCCCAATATGCTTAGAGATTTCAAAATACTATATTAACAAAAGGGTTACAACATAGAGCTAGCTCCATTTCTTCAAGTTGTGTGAACTCAGGGAATGTTGCATAATAAGCCTAATTTTTATTTCCAAAGTCAACATTAACAATTACGTGATCATTCAAATAAATTTTTCCAAAGTACTAATCAAGATATTTATAAAAATATGCTTCATCAATCTCCTTACAATGTGTGAATTGAACCTCTACATCATCCCCTCTCTATGTTTTGGTAGAAGTAGATCCTCTATCCAAGCTTTAAATATCATCAAAGACTAGGGGGAAATTTACCTACCCTTCACCACATGGATCTAAAAAAACAAATATAAACTCTCCTACTTGAGTTTCATCTATCCCAAAATTAGTTTTGCATTCTCTTTTACCATCGGGATCATAAGTATCATAGATGGGAGGACCCTTGAAATAAAACATATATGGTTTGGGATCATTATGTTCTTGAATTACTATCCTTGCTTCAAGATGTCCCTCAAAATGATCACTGGTACAAAAAGGGAAGAAGGTTACTACCTATATTTCATCACATGCATAGTTGTCTTCATTTTTGTCACATAAGTCTGAAAATTTCAATCCCAAACATTTTTTTTACTTTATACCTATGTGTTGGTGTTTCCTCACTAGAAGGACTATAAGAACTAGTGTTCACTTTCCCAACTCATGAAAAACATGTGCAACTCCTTCCTTCATTTTCAAGGAAGTTTAGGGCACCTTGACTAGTTGACTATAATCCTCCTAGTAGTTCTAGCACAAACTCCTCATAAAACATTCTATCTATGCCTATGCCATGATTTGAAGGTGATGACTTCTCCATCTCTACTATTGCATTATCTTCTTGAATAATTTCTACTTAAAATTAGGCCAACAATATGAATATCATTAAAATGATTCCCATGTATCAAAAAATAGCGATAGATCTTATTATGAGGCTAATTGTATATATTTTATATATAATATTTAATATATATAAAATATATATTATATACTATATAATAGATATATGAACCAACAAACATAAGCCCATCATTTTAATCGCGGAGCAGAGGGCAGGTGTGGTAGGGCATAAGAGACTGCATTCGACAACACAAGGGCATTCAACAACACAATGTCACGTGGTGGAACAGAGGCACAAAGACCTAGGAAAATATGGTTGTAATGTTACTCTTGTTACATATTGTTATTAGGTCGTGGTGGTTTTCTTTTTTTAATATTTTCTTGTGAATGTAAAATAACCCTTTCAAGTGTTAACTCTGAAATATTTTTTTTCAATGCAAATGGGATGTTGTGGGTTTATTTTAGGGCTTCAAGGCCTTTAATGGCTTCTTGGAAATTGGACGATGTTCTATCTAATTTGGGTCATTTACTTAGTAGTTCTCATTAGATTTATTGTTTTAAATCTCAAAGGTTTTTGCTGCATGGGACATGAATAGACTTGGATATTTTGTGGGTATGCTTTTATATAATTTTGATATTTGGTCCACAAATCCCTTATCTAGTTAGTTGGTCCTGACTTGATTAAAACCATTTTTTAACGAACATATTCTATATTTGTTTCTCATGTTGTGTGCTATGATATTATGGTTGAATGAATGGTAAATTTGAAAGTGATAACCTAACCCAAGATTGCTCTATTTCCTTAGCACTATATTGTATTTTACCCCTTTATTTGGCCTTGGCGACGATAACTTGGCTTGGCCTTGGCATGACCAAAATCCCCATTCCTTCCTTCTAAAAATAAGAGCATTAGTGCCCCTTTGGGGGTGGTTCCCTTTGAGTATAGTCCCCATTCCTTACTTAAATAAGTAATGCAACAATTATATATGTATACACCTATAAGAAGTTGTGTATACAAATGGGTTTGTCTTCACTTTTAGAGCTCTAACTCACCATCTCTATAAAACTCATATTAGAGGTTTTACCTAGTTGGCTTGGTCCTCACTGTTATCACTCAGGTTGTCCCTAGGCTCCTAATAGGGATATGGCCGAGGTAACCACAAACCAATCTTCTGATTGCAGGTTCTAGCCCACCTGCAAAAGGAGAGGGCTCTCTCCTTTTGATTCAACCTTAGTTGATGATTTTAGGCTAGCTTTCTGACTTCAAGGGAGTGTTGATTGTGATTGGAAAGAAGGTAGGATTCTCGAACAAAGAGGCACGGTAAGGTGTGATAAGTTTCTAACCATTGGGCATGGAGTCACAGATTGTGGCTTGCGAGCGTTTTCTTGGTCACAAGGGGATACGGAGCGGGATAGAAACAGGATACAATTTTCTGTCTGCTGAAAGTACGGAGTGAACATCAGGAATGAAAGGCAAAGGAGAATCATTTCATCATGCTGACAAAGAGGAGAAATGGATGAATGGGATCCAGGAGAAGTTAAGAATTCCTAAGACATGTACTCATATGTGAAAGAAACAACCTAAACCAGATCATTTAAGAATACAAGCTCATAACTGTTTCTGAAGAAAACATTGAAAAGCGCAGAAATTGAACTTAAGGTGTAATGAAACAAATCTTAAGCTATTCTTTTTTCCTGCAATTTAGAAAGGCGGAAGAGTGGTAAAAAACATAAAATTAAACATAGGAGAGGAACACTTATTGGATCATGTAGAAGAACAGGAATTCCGTGATCATTCCTTGGCCAAGAGAAAACATCAAGTAGTTTCGCAATCCATGCTTTCAACAATCTTTGATTATGGAAATTATGAAAGTTACAGTGTGAGTCTTTGCTCAGAGAAAATGCTGGAAAGAAGACTGACCAACAACTACTACCAACCAACCAACTCAAGGAAAAGTTTATTTCGGGCGCCTTGTATTTTTGACAATACCGCTCTGAAAAATTCTTCATTAAGCTCAAACTTTGATAAACTTTCTCTGCATTCATCTAAAGCTTCATCAAATGAAAGTTCCTCCCAGGACTCGGTCATTCTCTCTTATTGTTAATACATGGAGCACTTGGCTGTAACATTTGGTTCGTTCCTCAGTGGAGCCTTTGATTGAAATTTAAGTGGAGTCGCCAGGTGGATGCCTAGACTCTGAGTGCCTAATCTCTGTCCACCATCAAAGATCAGAACTAAGCATGACAAGCTTTGAAGAATAGGAGCACTTTCTCAAGTGGGGTTTAAAGATGAACATAGCACTTGAATCCCCAATGGAGTACGCAAATACAGGTCGACCGAGGCTTTTACAAGTTGGTTTCTTCCTCTGTAGGGCTGCAGACTGGTTGCATTGATTTATCTGAGGAGGTCCCCAGTTGAGTCGCCATTATGTTATCACTCAG
>APFE031745246.1:0-13983 GCA_000404065.3 Pinus taeda
ATCCATGAACATCAATCAATCATCAAGAATTTCTGCATCAAACAATCTCCTTTTCACCAATTAGCATTGAATCAAGTAGACACTTCTCTGACAGCTGTATCCAAATCATAGTAACAGTAACCACACACCAAATCTGAACCCAGAACAAAAGATACTATCATTCAAGCTTAAAGATTATGACCCATCAATAGAACTTATCCTTCTCCTTGCGCTCATATTCCTTCTTTATTCAGATCCAGATCTGCACCATAACCCAATCACAGTATTCGAAATCTAGCACTTTATCAGATATTCAATAACAATTTAGATGATGCTTTGCCAAATGATCTCCTTCCTCTTTTATAGTCTTAGTCCTTTCACAATACCACAGTCCAAAACCATAATAACACAATACCATGAACCCAATACTTGGGATCAACAATTTGGATGCAATACCACAGACCAAAACCATAGGATCAAAAACTGTCGGACTAATACCATGAACCAACCATGAAAGTGCGTGAACTTTTCTCCACATGAAATAAACTTTTCTCTGCGTAAAATTCCGTGAACGTTTCTCCACATGAAATAAACTTTTCTCTGCATAAAATTCCGTGAACTTTTCTCTACATGAAATAAACTTTTCTCTGCATAAAATTCTGTGAACTTTTCTCCACATGAAATAAACCTTTCTCTGCATAAAATTCTGTGAACTTTGCTGCACTATAATTTATCATCTGAGATGAGTGGGTTGCCATCAAGTAGAACATATGTATCATAATGCCAACACTCTGTTCTAATATAATTAAAGGTTTGTCGTGGAGTTCTCCACTAAAATAAATGAAATTCTTCCATATATTTTAATTATCTCTTTAAAACATAATTGACCAAACACAAATGCATAATACACAATAATTTACCAAAATAATTTATTAAATATACACATGGCAATAAACACTTTCTATCATTTTCCATTATTAAAATTATGTCTTTATAAATATTATTTAACCTAGCAAAATTTTATAATTACGAAAATTATTTAAAAAAAAAGGTAAAACAGAGTTTTGGCACGAAAGCTTGCGCTAGATCATGACTAGAGGTACACCATGCATACAACACATCAATATTGTAATTAATATTTTGGACAGACGTGTTAGGGTAAGTCCTTCCTCTTTTTTTTTTTTTTTGATAAATGAATTTCAAACCCATTAGTCATGTCAATGTACTTAACCAATCAAAAAATTGGAATATAATTTTTATAAAATTTGAAAATTATTTTTTATAAATTAACAAATATTTAGTTTAATATTTAAATATTTCACAACTATAATAAAACTTTAGAAAACTTGATTTTATTGAAAACAATTAATCGAAAGTCAAAAATAAGTTTGACATACTAATTACAATATACTCTGCCTTTGGCATGTATAATAAAGACATTTAATGACAATCCACTTCTTTAACATTCATAACCTTATTGTGGCATATTCAGGAAGAAGCATAGCAAAAGGGATAATGAATGGGTGACAAGATAAGGTAAAATGGCTTTTAACAAGCCAAATTGCTTATCCTTGTGTACACAATGTAAATACTTCTATAAATTAAAAGGCTAAGAGAGGGACACAGATTCCATTGCTTGAGGTTGGAGATTGCTTGAGGGGATTACTGATTTAAATATCAGTCCTTGGTTCGCTGAGGGGATTACTTGCTTGGGATGTTCAAGGTTCCTTGTTGCAGGAATCTGCGCCATTTTTGACAGTCATTAAAGGTTGGATGTTGAGCCTTAAATGGACCAGTTCTTAGAATTAAATTGTGTTGCAAGAGAAGTAAGTAGGGCCATGCTACCTTGAGAAAAATTTACAATGTAGGGAGGGCATAATTTATGAAAGTTTGACTGCACTAGTAGCAAGGATAGTGGGAGGAAATCACTACGTAGGAGAGAAAGAGAAGGTGGAGGAAATGAGAGGGGATGACTCTCTAGTTCAAGGCTTGCATTCGATTCTCATTCAAGAGGATGGTAAGAGACTAGAGCATAGGCGGAGAAAGCAAGATTTGGAGTTGCGTTGTTGAGATCTGAGGAGAGAAATAAACCAATTAAAATCCCTATCGAAACCTGCTAGGCAAAAACATCATAAAGACTAGAGGCTTTCCTTGAGGATGAAGGTAGGGTGGCCTGGTGGTGCTCTAGTTTAGTTGTGTATTTGTTGAATATTTCCCTCTAAAGGTTCTCCACCTCAATCTTTGGACTCTGACTTGTGGGTGAAAACTACAAGTAATAGTGGTTGTAGCTTGTCTATGGTTGGGTGGAGAGTTAGAGTCCCACTCTCAGTTGGAACATTTCAACATTTCTTAAGATAAGTGCTCTTATGTTTGTTATTCATAATAAAACATGTTTTGCACTCCTAGTTTAGATGTTGTTATTGATTCGGGAGGCATGTCTATATTATTATCATTTGCAGGAGTGACAAATGTGTTGTTTTAATGCTTGAAGGTGTTGGAATGGCTTGTAAAGAATATTGATTGTTACAACAATGTTTAGCATGCATATTTTTCTTTATTGTAATATGATGATTATAGGGTTTTAAGCTTGCAGGAGCGTTGCTTATGTTGCAATGTGGTGAAAGTGAGGATTCCTCCTATTTTCTCGTCATTGGCCTATTAACTTGCTTGTTTTATGCGCATGTTTCCCTCGATTATTTTCCATAGTACTAATCCTCAGTTTGGGTCAATGGTTGCACTCTTTCTAAATCTTAGAGTCAAGATAGTCCTTGTCCCAGACTCAATTGCCATGAAAATTACAAGATAAGTATTCTTGTGCTATTTAAACGATATTGAATTTGTGCTGCATTCTGGATTGAATTAGTGCATGATGTAGTTGGACATGGATTGTGTCCCTGTTATCCACATGAATGATTAATACACTTTGTGGTGTTAAGGGAAATAATTTTGTTTATAAAAGCCTAATCCAACCCATAACAATAAACAACATGGAAACTATTTTACTAAAGTATAAGGGTTACATCAGAGATAGACTAGATGATACGATATGTGCATATGTAATGGTTACAAGCCCATATTATAGTTTATATGTCAATGTGTTGATGTCGAGTATGAATTCCTCCTTTAACTATAATAACCTATGACTCTGCCTTAGAGGCTTTTACAACCTTGCATTTTCAATAATCCTGGTGGTCTTCGACAAGCACCACAGTGCAATTGGTCAGGGCACAATAACTTTGAGGCTGTGCGGATCTTCACGGTGTGTAGATCTTCATATGGCCCTTTTGGTATTTTGCAACTCCCATGGACTCGGGAAGAGTGGTTCTAGTGTAAGCTCAAGAGGGGTATCACCTATAATGGCCTAGTAAGACATAATGGTCATGGTTCATCTTTAGCTTAGGTCAAGATGGTTGTAGGACCGAGACAACTGAGTTATAATTGAACCCATGCTGGAATGGAGAAGTTCAGAACAAAGCTGCATTGCGACGAGGTTAGGTGGGGCCTTAATCTTATAACTTAACTAAATAATCTTATGTGATTGGTCTGATGGAAGACCTAGCTGTGAAAGCCATAGATTGGCTACCGAGACTTCCACCTTATCGTGATTGGATGAAGGAAGGTGATGTGGCTTGGGTGTCATATCACGGGAGTTTTAGTTTAGCAGCATGAAAAACAACCGGGATGATATAAGTTGGGATGCATTGGAAGACACATAGGCCCGACAGTTCCGCCATTAGATGGATATGGTGCCCACATGACAACTCATCCCTGAGGCTATATCCTGGAGGTTTGTTTTCGAGGCGTAAGAGAATGGCAGGGATGAAGAGGCGCTAGGCCAAGTGGGCTTATAAATCAAAGGTGGGGAGCATTTCCATTGGTCAGAGTGTAACCCACCATATAACTCATCTCGCACACCATTCCCTTGAAATTTCAAGGGGTTTTTACCTTGAAGAGTCAAGATGAATCAACACAAGATGCTAGGGCACTGCTGCATTGGCGACCAATTGGAGGCATGGGCCATGCGAAGGTATGGTCCATTTTCCACATGTCCCGGAGGTCTCACCCTAGAGGTGCGTAGGGGACTAGTCAAGTAATGCGTTGGGATGCCAGGACCGAGGTTACGTGTCCTGGAGGGTCCCATCCCAGTTGAATGAAAAGGATAAATCTTAAGGAGTTGTCAGGAGGCCATCATTGGGATGAAGTGTCCTAGTGGTCCCCACCCGGAGGTGCAAGAGGAGCACCTAGGGAGAGCATCGGGGTGTTGGGATTTGGATGGTGTGTCCTAAAGGGTCCCACCCCGGATGGTTAAAAATGGCAGTCAAGAGGAGGCTCTGGGGTGAAAGCATTAGGATGATGTGTCCCGAAGGCCTCATCTTGGGAGGTATAAGGGAGAGCATCACATGAGAACACCAGGATGTAAGCGTTGGTATGATGTGTTAGGTCGATGTTGTGGGAGGGGCCAGAGAGGTGGGGCCTCAACCTAATGTCATGTGTGCAGAAGGAAACCCTCGTGGTTTCGCTAGAAACTGGAACCCACTTTTGAGGGTCCACCTTGGCAGATTTGGAAAAGATCTTGACCATGTCAGAATGATTATGGGTCGTTGGTTCGACGATAGATGGTATTCCCTATACCACCCATTATGAGGGGTTACCCCTATCATAAACCTCACGCATGTTACCCTTTCGGAGTAGCATATAATGGCTCCACTGTTCAAGTGAGCGAAGATCCTCCTAGAAGATGCATGTCCTTTATGTGGTGTGACAAATTATAGTGGTCCTAGGGATTACTATATGAACGGGTGGGACCCGTCTAATATGGGTGAGTGGCGTGTATATATATATATATATATGGAAGTTGCATGTCCTTTATGCAATGTGGCAAATTAGAGTGGTCCCTATATGAACAGGTGGGACTGGTTTAATATGGAAGCAACTAAAATATGAGTCTTGTGCGCAAGTATAAATAGGAGAAGCCATAATCTTTAATTAAATGAATTTGAATACTCAAAAAGAAGAGGAGGGTAAAAAAAGAAGAGAGAAGGAAATTTAATCCCATTCTTCTAACAGTACAAGAGGAATTGGATTATCAAGTCGCAGCGATCCCACTAGGGTAGGTGGGGTGGTTTTTTATAGGTGGTATTAGAGCATTCAGGTTCAACAATTGGATTGGATGGGCTCTATCATGGGCAAGTAACAATAGGTCCCTGAGTAAAGGGGGTTTCATAATGATTTTTTTTAAATTAATAAAACATATGTTTATATGTTAAAAATCCAGTTGTAAATTGTTTATGGCATGCATAATTGAGGGTTCACGTTGTGATCCATATATATAGCATAATACTAATGCATGGATCCCTGGATCTAGGGTGAAGCTCATATCTGAGTGTAATATCTGAATGTGAGTTGACGGTATCCTACTCGTAAGTGTTAATTGGATTGCATGTGTTTTCTGGTTGGCATCTTGAAGGTTTGGACAACCAGTGGTTGTGACCTTAGATATGGTCTTTTCTTTAAATTTTTGTAGAACTGCCTATAGGGAAATGAGTACTTGTAGCATACCATCACCATTGGTTGGGTGATGCGATATTATATGCTTGGGACAATTATGTCCATGAGGTTTAAGGGATCTGGGGAAGGATCCCTGTGTGATGTGTATAACGTTGCTTGGTTCACTGAAATATAGGCATATGTATTATACATATGATGGTTGGGATGTGCAATTCCCATGATGCCTTGGTTACTAGCCTTGGTATAAAGGCTGCATTTAAATTGTTGTTTTGGGTCTGAGTATAGAAAATAAATGAATTGAATAGTGTTGATTTTGGCATGGTATCTGGTTCCCAATTACAACTAAGCTTGATAAAGAATATGGAATCTTCTAAATGCGTGCTTATGAATGAGATGATATGTGCATGTTCATGTAGAAATTCTAGTTTTAAAAAATTACGTTTAGATGTTTATGTCTTGGGTTTTGAGACATGTGACTAATATGTAAATTGAGAAATGTGCTCAGTTGCAGGGCAGCATGCTTGATACAACAAGGAAAGTCAGCTGGTATATTTGTCTATATATACATATTTATTAATGCACTAACAACTAAGTGTTTGTGGCAACACATAGTAAGACTTAGTGGTAGCGAAAAGAAACATGTATCATGGCATGGTGCAACAGGATATGGACCAAGTCCATCGAGAATGAGAAAGAGGGACATCCCTCCAAAGGAAGAGAACCTTCAAGAATTTGGAGGTTAAGCTCAAAGACTTGGAAGATGAGCTAATGATCTGCAGAGCAGAACTTAGGAAACTCACCAAGAAATAGAAAGAACTAGCTAAGTGGAATGATGAGTTGCAAAAGAAGTTGCAGGAAATGAAATACCAAACTAAATCCTCCAAAATGAAGGATGTTAATATCATGGAAGAGGTCTTGTGAGGCTAAAAAGGATGAGAAGATAATCTCATGTTGGCGTTGTGGAGAAAAGCATTGGAAAAGGGACTATCCCCGTGAGAAGAAGAAGAAGAAGAAAGATAATAGCCCCTATGGGCCATAAGAACATGAAACAACAACGCAGGATGCCGAGAAGGAGGAGAGGGCACTCCCTCAAGCTCCTTGACATATATATACATATGTGTGTGTTGAAAATATTCCCTATGAAATTTTTGGGAATGTGAGACTTCAAGGTTGTTGGTGTTGGAAAAAGTAACTATGTTCGGTCTTCAATAATGAACTTGACTCATTATGTAATGTATGTCAAAAGAATAAAGAAAAGAATTATTATTATTATTATTGTGACTTATTAAAGCATGGGTTTCATGCTTGGGTCACCATGTTTTAGGTAAAATTCCCCATTGAGGATTTATAGGATTTATTATGAGTCTATAGAATTATTGTACATTTAAAAGAGAGCCTTATTGGGCTTTTGAATCATGTAAAAAGGTTAAGTATTGATTCAAATATGAATTATGTAACCAACAATGTAAACTTTGAAACGAGAACTGACACTGTTACCCGTTTCGTAGAGATAGCAAAAATGTGACCCGATTTTGAAAATGGGTGATGCAGAACACACATGTTTTTTTGAGAGCATAGTTTTTGGCACTATATATATATATACATTGCATTTTAGAATGACAGTGATTTTCATGTTGATTTAATTAAGTGGTAATTCTACACTAGGCCCTTTTTTTAAAAGGTCTTTTTTCTTTTTTATTTTTAATTTTCTAATGTATGAAATGTAAATAATTATTTTCTAAATTTAATAATGTTTGAAGTGGTCTTCTTCTTCATATTTTTTTTTTGTAGTGAGGTTTTAATTGTTTTGCATATTTAAAGAAGAAGGTCAATATTTTGAATTTTTGATATTCTACATATTTATACATCGTTAATTAAATTTTCAATCCACATGAAATAATTGTCTCTAAAAAACAGTAATTTTTAACAATTGACATAAAAATAACTATTTTTAACATAAATATAACTAAAATACTACATGTTTTGATAATTTTTTTGCTAGAAATGACATGTCAAAATCACAATTTTTATAGGTAATTTTTAATTAAAAATGGTTAAGTAATAGTTTTTTTTTTTATGAATTTCATGGCAAAAAAATAATAATAATCATTTTTTTAAATAATGATTAACATAAAAATTAATGCGAAAATCACATAATACAAATATTGAATGCATAACAACCTTAATTGAGTGTATATTCTTCTCATAAAATGTCAAAGTCAAAACATTACAAGTATAACAAATTAATGGTTACAAAAATGAGCTTGATTTCCAAGCATAACTTAAATTGAATCAACAATGTCACAGAATCCAAACTCTTCGTCCTCTAGAGTTTCATCATTGTCTTTTTCCACAATATTTTCTGCCTCATTTTTGCTCATTTTCCTCTTCTAATGGATCTTTGATGTTTGCGAATCTCCCAATGTATGCCTTTCCAATAATTGCGTGTAATGGTGGTTGGGGTTCCTTTGCCTTTTTTGCCACACATGATTCACTAAAGTCCCCTTTCTTCAACCCAATTTCTTGCATTGCATCTGGAAGAAATTGAAGGGTATTAATTCTTTGCTGAATGAAATTGCACTGTATTGAATCTTTTTCAATTACAATGCAATTTCTTCCTTTTTGAAGGCAACATGCTAGTGTTGTACCTAATTATCAAGCACAAAATAAATAATGAAGTAAATTAGTACAATGAACTATTAATTGAGAAATAACATATTGAAATTCAATTCCATATCATAAAACTTACCTGAGCCAGAAAATAAATCAAGAATCCAATCTCTTTCATTTGAACATATGTCTATAAGAGAGTTAATCAATAACTGTGGTTTTTGATAAATGTTAACTATCTCTCCTTTTGCTTATTTGTCTTCATATGTTAGTTTTCTCATAACAGCATCATATGTCAGTATTTGACTATGACTCTTTCCATCTACCCGATTAAAAATCATAGACATATAGCTATCATCTTTTGCCCAACTATCAATATGGATGAAGTCACAATCATTTATAAATAGTTGATCTTCACGGTTAAGAAGATTTGACTTTTGCCTATAACATGAAATAGTAAAAGTTCAATTAACTTGTACATAAATGAATTTTTCAACATTAATCAAATATACATTTTAAACATCTTACCATGTAAGCTGCATCCTTGAATTTGCTTTCCCCTTGAAGTTTGACAATAACATTGCCACTTGTGTGTCTGAATGAAGTGTCATAAATCTCCATAATGGTGATGACGTGACTTCTAGGAATCCCACAACCACTTTACTAAGAGCTTGATAAGTATAAGGGTCACTCTCATAGTCATTGTTTGGAATATTGAAACCATGGGGAATGTCTGCAATAACTAGGGCATAATCCCTTTTAGGTATGAGTTTAGAAATGTCTTCACAGTCGCCTTCTATTACTTGATATTGAATAGTGTCTAGCCCATTCCAAATGAAATGAGTAAGAGTTGGATCAATTTCAACATTTTTAATACGTTGCTTCTTCAGTCTTTCGATCTTTATTTGTTCAATAAAGGTTCTGAAATTATCTGGTGCTCCATTATCATCCTTCTTCATCTTTTATAAAATAAACAAATATATGTGTAAGTTATAAGTTAAAAATAGTACACAAATGAATAAAAATGAATTTATAAATCAACATACCTTTTTAAATGCAAGATAATTTTTTTTTTAATGTTGATGTAGAACTTGAATCTGGATAGTTGCATACAACATCATCCCAACTATCTTCATTCAAAAATTTAACCATTTGTTCTTGAATTTTCATGTAAACTTTGTGACTGCATAGATGAAGTATAAAAAGTTAATATAATGATATGTATAACAAATACTACCAAGAAAAATATGTTATATTTAAAAGAAAATTGTAATCTAGAAATAAATAAAATTAATTCAACAAACTTACTTTTGAAATTCCTCAGACATGTTCTCCAATGATAATTCCCCTGACCTCACACAAGATAATATTGCTTTGACAATTTTTTCATCCTTCACTCCTTACAATGCTCTCCAAGGTGTGATAGTCATATCTTCTGGAAGCTACTTCATTTTAGGACCTGATTTACTGTTGCTATATATCAATGGCTTAGACTTTTTGACCTTCTGGTTTTTAATGCTGATGTTCTCCCACATCCTAAAAATCTTATTAATGAACTCCCATATCTCTCCAGTTCTAAATGCCAACCGGAAAATGTTATCAACACCTCTGAATAAATCACTAAATTTGCCACCTTTTCCACCTTTTGAATTGATTTTCTCTTCAATTGGATAGCCTATTTCCATACAACATTCCTTTCAGAAATCTACAGTAACATTTATCCTATCCCCACCACATTTTTCTTCAAATTCACTATGAATAAATCTAACCCTTTGGATAAACGTCATAAACATCCTATATTCATTATCTGAATTATGATCCCATGCCACTAACTTTGCTTCTGTATCTGATAAACCAACATAAATGATACATTTCATTGTTTCAAAATGTGGGTTATTGGGATATTCCTCCATCAATTGTCTTTGAGCTTCTACAGAATGGTTCCCCCCAAGCAGATAATAATTGTATTCAAAACATTTTGACTTATCAAATGCTTCTTTGTTGGGAACTTGAATTGGATCAACAAGAAGCACATAACTAACCACATGGGCATATGGATTGTACCTCATCAATGCCTTCAAGTTGTGAACATGCAAATGATGTGACTTTCTTATTTGATATTGACATTGTCCTTCACTTGCCTTATATAGTTGTTTGACATTAAGCTGAAATGTACGACCACCCTCAATTAAGTTTCTCTTTTTCAAATTCTGTCGAATGGCATTTTGTTTTGTTTTGTTAATGCCATCCTCTAAATCAGCTCCTAGTGTAATGATTTCTCTTCTTTCTTTTAAAGTCTCACTAGGTTCTTGACTGTTGGTAATGACTACTTCAAAATATTCAACTTTACTTTTCTTCTTCATAACATTCTCATCATTAACTGTAACGAATTTATTCTTGGGCATTGTTACTTTTGGTCTTTTACGACCCTTCTCAGTTTCAATCTCATCTTCAGTAATGACAACATATTCTTCATTGCCAGTTTCAAATTCCTCGTCTTCAAAAGTAACTTGTCTACCCTTGTTAGATTTATCCACTAGAGGCCTTTTTTTCTAATCCCTTGGATGTAGTTTTGCAGCATCATCAATTACTACATTTTGCTTGTTTTCCATATCTTCTTCTGACATTGAGTAGAAACTGTTGAAAACTTTCATAATATCATGCTCTATGAAATGAATGCCTCCCAACCTAATTGAACAACTTTCAACAAAATTCTACCAGACAAAATATCATATGTCAATAAAACAAAGTTAAAAAAAATATAGTGAGACAGTTACAAGAACGCAAAACACAAATATAAATAACAACACTTACGATATTTTGTTTCATCTCATTTACGATTTGCTTACACAATTTTGTAGATACCTCTCTCGTGTCATACAATGAATATGATAACTGGTATTTAATCCTTTCATGTGACTTGAGCGATTTTGTAAGTATGTAAACAACTTCATTGTCTGGTACGGAACACATGTCTATGACTCTTCCCATCACGTAATAAATCCCATTATCATTAGGTATATCAATATATAGATATATCTGTACATTTTGGCTTCCTCTTTCTTTCACATATCAATTTTTTTATGGAAGTTTCACTTCTTTTGATTTCTTCTAATATGAAATCATCTTCTTATCATTTGAGGCACTTGAAATATTTGTAGCCATCAGCTCAGGTGGAGTTCATTCACCAATGTTTTTTGAAGATCCACCTTTAAGAGTCTTTGGTCCAGAAAGTTTCACATAAATCTTCTTTGAAGCCATTTTCCTGAAAAAAGAAACACATAAATCAGTAAATGACGAAAACATATTAACTTAAATTAACAACGAAAACGATAAATGATAATTAATTTTATAAATCATAACAATTTCGATTTTTTTTTTAAATACATCGCCCTGTCGTTGCCCCCTAAAAATCGACCTGCCAATCGAGCCAGCTATTGGGTCCGACCCCTAGCCCACCATAGCGGCCCAACCACTGCCCTCCGACCATCCTCGGCCTACGCCACCCCAGCGGCCCGCGAGGTGGCGGGGCTGGCACCTGCGGGGTGGCAAGCCACTACCCCACGGGCGGGCGGGCCACCTGGGTGGTGTGGGGGCGCTAAGGCAGCCCCCCTGCCCCCCCCCAAACCGTGGCAATCGACGACCCCCCGGCTCGTGGAGTGGCAGGCCGAGGCAACTCCATAGTTGCCCCCCTGCACTGTAGGAGGGTGGCACCGGGGTGGCGGGTGGGGGTCCGTCAGCCTCCCACCTCACCCGGCGGCCCCCCCAACTCCGTGGGGTGGCTGACGATTCCTGAGAATCGCCCCGCACCCCGGCCGGCGGGCCTTCCCCCGCAGGTGGCGGGCAATTCTGAGAATTGCCTCTCTCTTGCGGGTGGGCGAGCCAGCATCCCCATCACCTTCAACTATGCGTCCATTTCGGCCTCCGTGAGCCATTACCCGGGCCCATTTGGCACCGTGAGCTTTACCGAACCCACATCGCCCGAACGGAACGTAGTGGGTAAATTTGGGCCCACAAAAAGTTTTTTAATTAAAATAAATAATTAATTAATTAATTAAATTAAACTTCATTAAACTTATTTAATATCTAAAATTTGCCGAGGGAAAAAATTAACTAACCTTTCAATTGCGAGAATTCTCTATTGAATATGTTGTTAATAACAATGTAGTTGCTCCATAAATTCACTCCAAGTCTTTCAAGGAACCTCAGAAAACCTTGATGTGATGTGAGTAATAGTGATAATGGAATTTATTATATAGGTGAAATTACATAGATGTTTTACCGTACGGTTAATGTGGGATTAATTTGTTTTAAAAAAAATTAACATGTTAATTTTTTTATGGCAATATAGGAAACTATGATAAAGCGAATATTATGGAATCGTACGCGGGGGTGAATTGGATTAATTTGTTTTAAAATGTATTATAAAAATTTAAAAAAACATTCAATTTTTTAGTAAATATTATATACTTTAACTACTAAAATAATTTAGGTAAAAGTTTTAGTTTACAATTTTAACTTTAAAAATTTATTTCATAAAAAAATTTAGTTTACATTTTTCAATAAATTGTAGAGTAAAATAATGAAGGGAAATAAATCTAACAAATTTTTGGAGGGAAAATTTCATTCTCTAAGCTATATAATATATTTAGCTCTGCATTTGTATCATTCAACCTCTTCTATTTGAAAGAGATGGATTCTGCTGATAGTGAAGTTTCACTTTGTACATCATCAACATCTTCATCGTGTAAAAACTCTATTCATATTGATGAATATAACCGAAATTCTTCCATTGTGAATAGAAAGTCAATTCTTCCACTTAGACCTAATCCTAAGGACTATGAGAGCAGCACTGATGAAAGAGGGGATGGAGAATTTCAAATAAATAAAGAGTCACGGGTTCCACTTAGTCCTAATTCTGAGGACTATGAGAGCAGCAGTGATGAAGAGCATGATGACGAATTTCAAAAGAATGGAGTGTTACGGTGTCCACTTAGTCCTAATCCTATGGACTATGAGAGTAGCAATGATGAAGATCATGATGATGAATTTTAAAAGAATGTAGTGTCATGGTGTCCACTTAGTCCTAATTCTAAGGACTATGAGAGTAGCAGTGATGAAGAGTATGATGATGAAGTTCAAAAGAGTGGAGTGCCACGGTGTCCACTTAGTCCTAATTCTAAGGACTATGAGAGCAACAATGATGAAGAGCATGATGACGAATTTCAAAAGAATGGAGTGTCACAGTGTCCACTTAGTCCTAATTCTAAGGACTATGAGAGCAACAATTACGAAGAGCATGATGATGAATTTCAAAAGAATGGAGTGTCACAGTGTCCTCTTAGTCCTAATTCTAAGGACTATGATAGCAACAGCGATGAAGAGCGTGATGAAAAATTTCAAAAGAATGGAGTGTCACAGTGTCCTCTTAGTCCTAATCTAATGGACTATGAGACTAGCGGTGATGAAGAGCATGATGACAAATTTCAAAAGGATGGAGTGTCACGGTGTCCACTTAGTCATAATTCTAAGGACTATGAGAACAGCAGTGATGAAGAGCATGATGATGAATTTCAAAAGAATGGAGTGTCACGGTCCACCTAGTCCTAATTCTAAGGACTATGAAAGCAGCAGTGATGAAGAGCATGATGACGAATTTCAAAAGAATGGAGTGTCACGGTGCCCACTTAGTCCTAATTCTAAGAACTATGAGAGCAGCAGTGATGAAGAGCGTGATGATGAATTTCAAAAGAATGGAGTGTCATGGTGTCCTCTTAGTCCTAATTCGAAGGACTATGAGAGCAGCAGTGATGAAGAGTGTGATGAAAAATTTCAAAAAAATGGAGTGTCATGATGTCCTCTTAGTCCTAATCCAATGGACTATGA
>APFE031745261.1:819-38877 GCA_000404065.3 Pinus taeda
TTATTCATGGCTGATAATATTTTTATTAGATTCCTCTCATCGAGAGGTGTAGGATTGATATAAAGATCATCCGATTCCTATAAGTATTTATGAAGATATGAATTTATTTTGATTATGGAATTATTATCAAGCCGACCTACAACTCATGTAGGCTCATAAGCCCAACAATCGCATCTATTCAAACATCATCAGTTGTGTATAAATACAAGAGGAATTTTCCTCATTTTCACTAACTCATCTCATCACATCTCTCTCTCTCTATTGCTCAGAAAAGAGTCTCTTCTCTACTGCGCAGAAAAGGGTCTCTCTCTCACACATGTGAAGCCGGAAGTTGCTGAAACTGACATTGCAAATGCAGATCCAAACTTTGACCAGCGTGGACCATCAAACATCCTCTTTTGATTTGCATTGTAGGCTCATCTGAGCCTCCTTTGAAAGCCGCAACTTTTGGTGGTGGAATCAAGTCAATCCGACGGACGGTTTGCAAGATATCAACTGCCCTAGTTTGAAGGAAGCTGCTGAAACTAAAGTTGCAACTACAGAAGTGAAGTTTGACCAACGTGGACCAGAAGATCTCCTCATCTGAACTGCACTGTAGGTTCATCTAAACCTCCTCTAGAAGCTGCAGCTTTTGGTGGTGGAATCAAGTCAATCCGACAGACGGTTTGCAAGATATCGACTGCCCTAGTTTGAAGGAAGCTGCTGAAACTGAGGCTACAACTGTAGAAGTGAAGTTTGACCTACGTGGACCAAAAAATCTCCTCACTTGAACTGTATTGTAGGTTCATCTGAACCTCCTCTAGAAGCCACAACGTTTGGTGGTGGAATCAAGCCAATCTGACGGTCGGTTTGTGAGATATCGTCTGCCCTAGTTTGATCATGAAGTCGCAAATGCTGATGTTGCTAATCTAGGGTTTGCTACTGCTGATATAAATCAAATTGATTGTACTATTTCTCTCTGCTGAATTATTGAAGATAAAAGAAGATTTGATCAAAGGGTTCCCCACACATTGTGGGGTTTGTCCCTGGCTAGCCGCCACATCTTGTGTCTCTTGCCTTGGCTTGTTTTCTGTTGATCATTTAATGTTCTATCTACATTTTACTTTATGTACATGTGATTGCTAATCTGTGGAATATAATAATAAAAAGAACTAAATTGTTATAAGCATAGAACATACCATATCTTAACAATAACTCCTTCCAAAACTTGAAAGTCAACATTTCATCCATGTCTGACACAATATTCTTTGGAACACCATGCAATATGACCACATATTTAATGAATACATGTGCCACATCACTAGCTAAGAATGTAGATTTCACTGGAATGAAGTGTGTAACCTTTTTCAACCTGTCCACAACAACCATAATGTAATCATGTTTTCTCACTATCCTTGGGAAATCTGTGGTGAAGTCCATGGAAATGACCTCCCATTTCCACTTTGGAATCACAAGCATTGTATGAGTCCACCTAGATGCTTACACTCTACCTTCACACACTGAAAATAAAAACACCTAGCCACAAATTCTGCTACATCCCTATTTAGGTTTGGCCAATAATAAAATATCTTCACTATTGCATTAATATCCCTCAAGATCACCTTCTTGAGCTCACTACTGTCTAGCACATATATCATGTCTCTAAATCTAACCAATCTGTCTGATGTAAGGCAATAGTCCACATCCTGTGCAGCTACACCTGTACCTATACCTATACATGTATCATCATAGGTACCTATACCTTTAATATCACATGTACCTATACTTGTACTACCACCTGTACTTGTACTCCATTGTAACCTATGCACAATTTCCATGTATCTGACATCTTGTTGACATTCTTGCAAGATCCTATCATGTAGATCTATCCCACAAGAGCTCATAGCTGCTAAGTGATTTACTAGTATCTTCCTACTAAGAGCATCTGCCACCCTGTTCTCTTTACCTTTGACACATCTGATCTCAAAATTGAACTCACTGATCGTAGCCAACCACCAAGCATGCCTACCATTTAGATTTGGTTGGTCAAATAGATATTACAAACCACTATGATCACTCATCAATTTAAACCTCCTTCCTAGAAGATAGTGTATCCACATCTTCAACACATGTATAATTTCTACCAACTCAAGATCATGTGTCGGGCAGTTCTTATCATTCTCATCTATCTTTCAAAACTCATAGCATACCACATGTCCATCCTGCATAAGGAATCCACTAAGTCCTTTATTGCAAGAATTTGTGCATACTGCAAATTCTTTGTTTGGATCTGAAATCGTTAACACTAGTGCATGTGTTAACAAATTCTTTAGTTTCTCAAAACTAACCTCACAGTCCTTTTTCCATTCAAACGTCTTACCTTTCGTCTCTAATGATGTGACAAGATAAGAAATTTGTGAGAATTTCTTGATGAGCCTCCTATAATAGCCTGCCAAACCCATGAAAAATCTCACATCATCCACATTCTTAGGAGCTACCCACTCCATGATGGCGCTTATCTTTTCTAGATCTACTTCAATGCCCTCCTTGGAGAAAACATTCCCCAAGTAATGTACCTTAGTTTGAAAGAAACTACACTTGTTGAGCCTATCAACAACTGATTCTCTCTTAACAACCTCAATATTGTTGCTAAATTCTCGACATGCTTTTCCTCATTTTTATAATATATCAGTATATCATCAATGAACACAATGACAAAATTATCCAAATAAAGACGCAACACACTATTCATCAAGCGCATAAATGTAGTTGGGATATTAGTCAAACCGAATAGAACTACAAAAAACTCATAATGTCCATACCTGGTCTGGAAAGCTGTCTTGTAAATGTCTTCCTCTTTGATGTGTACTTGATGATATCTGGATCTTAGATCAATCTTTGAGAACATTATTTCTCCCTTCAACCGATCGAACAAGTCATCAATCACTGGCAACAAATACATGTTCTTGATGGTCACTTTGTTCAACTACCTATAGTCAATGCATAATCTAAGAGTATCATATTTCTTCTTCACAAACAATACCGGTGCACCCCATGGTGACACACTTAGCATAATGTATCCCTTATACAAAATTTCCTTCAAGTGTAGCTTTAACTCAACCAACTTAGGTGTGCTCATCTTGTAAGGTGATTTTGGTGTCAGAGCTTCCCCTGGAACAAACTCAATAGAAAATTCTACCTCCCTATGAGGTGGAAACTCTATAGTTTCCTCAAGAAATATATCCTTGAATTGCTATAAATTTGGGTACCTTCTCAACACATCTTCATCCTCAACTTCCTTACCCTTATTACTAGAAATGTGCACTGCAAATAGCTTGCACCCTTTCCCGTGGCTACACTTTTCTTTCATAGTTGTCACCATGCTAACTGCTGTGGCTTTCTCATCTTCCATCATGTGATTTTAAGTCGCCGCTCCTTCTCTCACACGCTAAAGGTGAATTATATTTTTTCCCTATAAGATTATTGATTCTCAATTTTCATCCACACACTCAATGGATTTGTCATAAAAATCCACCTTGGTTCTATGAATATCTACCCAATTCATGCCCAACAACATATAGTATGATCCAAATGGTAATACATTCAAATATGTTGTGGTAGGCATACCATTCATATCAAATGCACAAACTCTTATCCAATGATGAACACACTCATTTGTACCTATATCCAACTACACTAACCAAGACCTTGAATTCAATTCCTTAAACCACAATTATCCACCAAGTAAGGAATAACATAGCTATAATTAGATCCAGGGTCAATCAAAATAGAAATAACTTGATCACAAAGCTTACCGTCCATCTCAATGATACAATCTTGATGGTCTGTCTATTTGTTATCCAATGCTGGATAAATACAAGGAACACTTTGACCAACATCCCCAACATTCTATGCATTCTGTGCACTATATATCTAAGGCCTACCACCCTGGTTCTGCCATAAATATCTCCTACGATGACCTTTTCGAGAAGTCCAACACTCTATAGGCTTCTAGTTTTCACCCTTGTTCTGCTCCTCAGATCATTCTCCCTACCCTATTAATGTGCATTGAACCTCTTAGGTGGTGCAAAATTCTCCTTATTACCTAAATCTTGTTGTCTTACTCGCTTCTTGTCCCATTTTCCTTTCTTCTTTGCATTTCCTTTCCAGTCTAGCTTAGTCTCAGATCTATGCTTCAATTGTTCATAGCAATGCTTTAGCTTTTAAATGGCCTCCTCCAATGATATAGGCTACTCAAACTCAATCCTATCCTTGAATGCCATTGGTGAACCTCTGAATATTGGCCTTCTCCTCCTTGAGGTAAGGCACATGCCTCAGTAACTCCAAGAACCTGCTAGGGTACTCATCATCTGTCATGGACCCCATCTTTACCTCATAAAATTACTTTTCCTTGTCACCAAATTATATCTCTGATAGGTATTCTTATTGAATAGCTGCTAAAACTCACTCCAAGTCAAATATTCCTCACGTATACCTATAACATTCTTCACATCTTCCCACCAAATGTCTTCTTTACCATTGAGAATAAATGTAGTTACTCTGGCTTTCATGCTATCAGAATAATCATGCAACCTAAAGAACTTCCTCATGCCAAGTAGCCATGCCTATGAATCCTACGATTTCTTCATCTCTCCATCAAATTTTGGTGGATTTTCTTCTTTAAACTCATATGACAATTACCCCCCTATCACTCCTACTATAAGCATGATAACAATATCGATCATCATACCTATCAGAACAAGATCTAGAATGGTACTTGTGTTTATCCCTTCTCTTATCTGGAGAGCCCAATAATCTGCCATCTTTGATCATGTCATCACTATCTGACCTGTGATCACCATGCGATCTACTACCATATGCCCCATTAGTTTTATCGTTCTACTTATGGTTTATCCAAAGTGGCCCCTATCACTGCAAATCTAACAAGATCTAAAGTATCACTACATTTACCTCTACTAGCTTCTCCTGTGCCTGCATGATTGTGTCATTATCTGTCTTACACTCCTTATTTATTCCTTTAAGTTTCTCAGTGTAACGGCCAAATCGAAAGAGTTCCAAACACCATACTTCTCTTCTAATTCATAGGGAGAGTCTTCATAATCAACCATCTTGCTAGCCACTTGATATTTCGTCTTACAAGTTATATCATGTCAACTAAACAAAATCATAATAAACCAATGTACCTTAGCATATCTCGGGGAGGATACCTTGATTGTAAGATCAACAACTCAGTGTGATACATGTATAACATAATGATGGCAACATATATAAACATAACACATAAGCATATGACCATGTAAGCATCATTCTAGCTAGGGTACACTCATTAATGCATGACCTTGACAACAACACGTACTACGACCTAATTCATGACAACAATCGCTACATCATTGTACAGTTGACCACATGCAAAGGACATGTATAAGAAATACACAACCAACTACACACATGCATAAACACATATGAACAAGCATAAAATAACAACACTTGAAACCAAACCTACAAGAATGATACATGCAACCAAGAATACAATAATGTAACCAAACATACAAGAATGTAACCAATCATACCATGATGATACATGTAAGAGACATAAATCGACATGTAACCATTCATACACTCATGATGATACATTCCAAAATAAAAACATCAAATTTCACATGACGACATCACTACCACCATGATCAAAATTATGCAAATGAAACAAGCACATGGAATGCAAGTGTATGACACACACATGCAACTGACATGCATACATGACCAACATGAAACCCATCCAGTTTGAGGGGTGAACCATGCTCTGATACCAATCTGTAACACCCGTCTTCCACATCTACCCAAGCAACTAGCTAGCCAGGGTAAACATGCGATGAGAGGCCACTATGATATGATTCAAACTCCTAAGTCATGTTAAAGAAGTGGATCTGATGGAAACACACCATAAAAACATTCAACATCTGCATTAGAACCCTCATGAACTAATCCAACCTCATTCCCAATAAATGTTTGGACAACTTGACCTCTAGACGCTCTCATGCTATGGGCATGCCGACATCCAGGGACATCTTGACGCTCTCACAGGCATGCAAGCCAACGCCTAGAAACTATTTTTTCAATTATGTGCTAGCGTCCCCGAGAATTAAGCCACATTTTCAGGCCAAGGTCCCAGGTCACTAACCAAAATTTCATGATACATTCATAATAGTAAGCTAACACGAAAACAACAGTGCTAATATAATTACTTGAATAATACCTTGACTGGACCCCTACTAGCCATGAGAGGAATTTCGTCAAACATATCACGAATATGTAATCTGCAGGTGTAAATAATAGATCTGAGCATAGGGGTCTTATACTTAGCTAAGAATCGCTAAGAAATATTGATGCCTCAGCACATCAACTGCCATTTCATCCATTAGGTCATAGATACATTGATCATTCATTTACAAGGAAAAAAATGATGAGATCCATACATAACTACTATCATAAAACATATATATATCCAACATAATAGCAACATAAATACTCATGAAATCACAGCCATATGAACCACACATAAGGGAGTATAAATAATCATAGATTTAAAAGGAGAAATAACCTCATATTTATGATGAAAAATCCAAACCCGGGATGGGACTTCCACGTTCCACCCAACCACAGGATCGCTGAGCCAAATCTCTCTTTAGCAATTCACCCTTGTGCCATATTCTAATCATGAATGTGGGATATCATAGAACACATAAATAAAAAACCATCTAGAGATTCTAAAAGTCATCCACCTCAACCCGTCAAACATTTATTCCACCTCACAGCTGTACATCACAAAACCATCATCATATTGGTCCCCATTCAAGCCTTTCAAGGCTTTCAGAGTGTTTGTCCAACCAAGGCTTCTAGGACTAGTAATTCAACCCACAACGTTTACCGGGCTTCTAGAGTGTTTTTCCAACCAGGAATTCGACTAGTAACTCAACCCACCAAGGGCTTCCAAAGAATTTGTCAAACCAAGGCTTACAAGACTAGTAACTCAACACAAATTTTTATAGGGCTTCTAGAGGGTTTGTCCAACCAGGGCTTCCAGGACTAGTAACTCAACCCATGCTAAGGAAACATGATAACTGACCAAAAGAAGAAAGGAAAACAAATCCACACTCACCATGACTATCCAAGAAATGGAAAATCTAGGAAATCCATTGTTAATAGAGGCAATCCTCCATGCCAGTGATAGAGCATGACCAAAACTCCACATGCATATGCCATGCATGCCAAACCAAGTGATAAAAACATACATGCAACTTAGTACCTGTAAGAAAATCCCACTATAGCTATTGATTCCAATGCCCTGTTGCACTCTCCTTCTCCTCCTTTGCCTTATTGCTCCAAAAATCCAAGTATGCCACACCATCCAAGAGTGCTACAAAAAAACTCAAAGTCTCCAAGTGTATGAGAGAGAGAGAGAGAGAGAATAATGAGAGAGCTCCAAAATTGAATTGACAAAAGGTTACCAACTAATCCTCAAAAGTTTTCTTATGAATGAAGCCTCTATTTTATTCATTTTCCATTATTTTCCTTCATTTTCCTCCTCACATGCATCCTGTGACCTTTCACCTCCCTTTTCTCCTAATTTCCATTATTTTCATAAATAAATGTGCCAAAAAATCCATTATGCCTTTCCAAAGCCTTAGCCATTGCCTTTGCCAATTTCCTTAATAAACTGAAGTGAGACCCCACTAGGATTTCCTTTCCCACCATTTAGCTTGGAATAAGTGTCACATCAACCATGTTTTTTATTTTTCCTTTATTTACTTTTATTACATGGAATTTTCAATAGGTTGATACAAAAAGTTAGGTCATGTATATAGTTTACAAAAAACATGCTTATAATAAGGTAATCCAATTTTCCATCCAAAACTCCAATTTTGAGGAATTTTTTTCATTATCTTCCACAATCACCTTTTGATGTTTTTTATGGGAAAGGAAAATTTTAGGGTCTAATATTCGTAAGTGGGCTAATTTGGCATACTTTTTCCAAAAAAGAATTTGCCTATTTTCCATTTTTTCTAAAACTGATTGTCCCAAAGTTTATACTACAAAATCATTTTACCTCAAAAATCGCCAAAATTTATATAGACAAACATAAAATCATTAGACATATAAATATTTATACAAAAATATTACCATACATTTTATAATTTCCATATTATGGACTAGGAATATTTGTCAAGGTTTCTAAACTTTAATATAAAATTCCATCCTTAAATTTTCCCAGTTTATGGGAATAAACAGGAAAATGTTCCAAAGATGTATTGAGAGATAAATATAGAAATCATATTCATTGACATGTACATGATAAAATTCAATGAAGTCAAGTGAATTATTAGCTTCATCATGACCAACAATACACATGTCATAAGTTCCAAGTTATAGACCATGTTCACTTGAATCTCAACAAGAAAATATTGCAAGGAGAAACCATGAAGTTGAAGCTATTCAGGTATGGAAGTTTTGAAATTATTGAAAAAGTTAACAAAAAATCATTTTTTGGGTCTTTCATTGTTTATATAGTTTTGTTTGTGAATGTGGAAAATCGGTTCAAGAAGAGGAAGGGAAAGTACTTGTATTAGTGGAGGATTTCACATTGAGTGCATTTGAGGAGTTGGAGGAGGATTGATATTTGCAAGTAAAAATTTGGAATACATGCAAGAGGAAAAAATAAATATAAAACATTTAGACTCCAAAAAAAAATAGTAAGGAAGGAAAAATGACATAAGAAGGACAAAGTCAACAATTTTTTTCTTCACCTTCTTCATCAATATCTTTTGGGGACTAAAATCCTCCAAGTTGGAGAGATGTGCTTTGAAAAGTGTCATAAAAATAAATGAAATCTCTAAGGTGTCTTAAGTGTTCTTTGTTTTAATCTAATCCCTTTTTTTTAATCAAGGTAAACTGCCTTTTCTTAGGTTCAACTCCATTCAAATTAATATAAATGATCCCAACATTAAAATGATAGTGAAGTGAAAGACTTATGCTAGAAATGTTTTGAGTAAACCTATAGTGGTTCCAAGAAAAGAGATCACAACTATGTGAAAAGGGATGTCACATCATAAGAAGTAATGACTTTAAAATGTCTAGAATAAAAGATTCTTACATGAGATGACATGAATGCAAATCAAAGCCTTCCAATTAAACAAGTCACAACCATCTAGACAAAGACAAATCACAAACTTCTAGTTAAACAAAGTCACATCCATAAGAATGAATCAAAATTGCACCTATTAACATGAAGTTTTACCCTTGGATGATACAAAAACCATTTGATTGAATGAAGTCTTGGGAATGAAGGGAGGCCACACTATTTAAATTGGAGGGAGGTTGTATCTTTTAAAATGAAGGGAGGTTAAAACCTTTAGATTGAAGTAGATGGAACCTTATAGAAATAAGGATTAGTTGCAAATTGTGGAATTAAGCTTAAGATCATTCATTCTATATGGAATGGTTCACTTATAACCATGCAATCAAATCATCCCAATTCCTTCATGGTGAATGGTATGATTGTGTAGAATACAAATGACCACCAATTATGGGTCAATGGACCATCAAAATATGGAATGTTAATCACTTTGGTACTCGCAAAGTCGTAATGGGAACTTGAATGGTCATAACAAGCCTATAATATTCCCATTCTACAAGGAAAGAAATATGTAATGTGGGTTCTTGCATAATTTTTTAATGTTACAAGATTGGAAACATTTTTTGAAAGAACAACCACATCAACCTCGAACTATTTTTCACAATGCTAATATAATTTGTTATGCATCAAATATTTTCTTTTATGGAACAGTGTTTCTCGTATAATTGTTATTAACTAGCCCATATTCTTTTTTTGTAAAATTTATGATGTTCATACACCTAAACATAGGGGATTTACCATGTTGACCAATATCTTACCATATTATTTCATATAGGATGTTTATAAATTGAGAAAAATAAATTCGATATATTGTAAGTATTGGAGAAGGTGGTGTAGGTTAAGGCAGGGATTTTAGTTATTGTGGTGTATAAAAATGAGTACTCAATAAAATTAGGGGGTGTTTATTAAAAATAAGGGTTATTTCTAATATCCTCAGATATGGGTGACAAGGGGGAGACTGCTCTTGCGAACTTATGGTATCCGACACATGGAGGGTGTCCAGTTTCACATGGCTCCCACTCGATCTATTTACTCCGCACATCCCATCTCCTCGATTTGTGAGGACAACCATGCTCCTTCTCTTAGTTATTTACTTTCCTACGACTTGACCTCTCAGTCGTCTCCCCTTTGGTTGCTTTCCCTTCCACTCTACACCTCCCCTACTAGTTTTGTTGCTACCCCCACCTGCACCTACATTCCCATCATGAGCAGTGACAGAGAGCATATTCATCTCCCTAGGTGTGGAAGAGGTTGAGGAAGACCCCCCACCACCCTGGATGACCATTCCATTGCCACCTAGTTCAACTATTTCATTCCAGAGAATATACACAGGAAGGTTGTGGCCATAGAGGAAGAAGAAATATGCCATGGGCACTTGTCCCTCCAAGAATTGCATAACATTTTTTCTTGAAAACTAAAGGATAGGTAGTACATCAAGGACAAATCCACCCATGAAATTTCCAAACTCTCTACATTCTTGAGCCACTCTTCTATCTCCTTGAAGAAGTTAGCCTATAGGGACCTTGGTATAATTACCCTCATAACATTCCCTTCCCAGTGGTGTCCTCAGTGCACTCCCCTCTTACAAGCACATCCCCCCATCCCACTCAAAAATATTCCCCACCTCCTATAGCACACGTGGCCCCTCCACCTACTACAAATGTCCCCCATTCTTCCCCACCCAAAGCCAACCCTTAAAGGTGATTTATTCTAGAGGATAACTCAGAGGAGGTCAGTTCGTTGCAAGCTCGTAGAAGCTCTCAGGCACATGGTGGCTCCATATTGGCTTCTATTTGGCTTCATAGAATTTTTCATCACCCATCGACTTCATTAGTAGCTCCAAGTCAGTTTTTTCATGTTTGGTCAGTGGTTGACATAAAAACATTTTTCTTTGGAAAATTTAAGCGCAATAACAGCGTTGCAACTTATCCTAAGAGTGTCAATTCAAAGACTAAGAATATTTTTTCTCTACCTCAATGTGAAACTATCCAGGCACCATGAGGCCTTTCCCTCCTATGTAATCTACATGGTTCTATATTTTTGAGGAACAATGCAAACTATGGTTTCCTCCTCTAAGGGCAGAGTACTTTTGTTTTATCTCTCTGGTTTCCTCATTCCGAGGAAGATAAGAAACTCATGGCTATACATATTGTAAATTTTTCTTAGATAATATAATTTAGACATGATTGCTTACAAAAAAACTGTTTTTTTTTAAATATAATATATATATATATATATATAATATTTTATATATATATATAATATATATATATATTATGGTTCACGAACACCTTGGTCAGTGAGTGGTCGGTACGTCCACGGGAAAAATCTGGGCTAATTTGCCCCTTGGCCTACTGGCAAGACTAACTCCAAAGGGCTTTGGGCAGAATCGACCCTGTGACGTCCCGATGGCGAGGCAACGATTTTGACCAACTGAGCTAACCGTTGGGGCTCCTTACAAAAAAAAAAAAAAAATTATTTATATTAGAAAGATATATTCAAAGGGGGTTAAACAATAGGATTTTGGAAGGTGTTTATCAATATAGAGTGAGATTAGAGGTGTTATTTAATATCTCGTGAATGAAAGCACTATGGTATAGGTTGACTAAGTGGGAACTCTATGCACCTAAATACCAGACCAATGTGTATTAAGATTTGTATTCTACACATAACAACATTGGTGTCAATATTACCATGTGCATGGGAATATGTGAAATTATAAAGAATATTATGTGAGATGTTTCCACTATTCTTTACTACTAAGAACCGATATATATATTTATTTAAAAAATCAATACATATTTATCTTAAAAATGTACTAATATCCTTTTTATGGCACACGCTATTTGGTGAGGTCAAAAAGATAAATTGTGGTAAGATATATATATCTTAATCAATTTTTTAATAAAATTTCAAATAACAATCTCAAAATCCAATATTTTTGTGATAGCATTGAATTTTATATTTTAATTATTGCATTTTGATATAATGATTTTATTAATGTGTTATCCAAAAATGTATTATATTTAACAATGTAAATGATCAATATATTAGTTAATTTGGAATGCAAAATTTTACGACATTAGACAATTCAATAAAAAAATGAACTCATTTTATTATATATGAATAAGAGACTCATAATCATAGAAAAAGGGAAAAAGTTAAGGTCTGCAATAATCATATTTTAGTCAATATATAAATGTTCTACTTATTGGTAATATATCAAAATCCTGAGACAACATGTCTAATACAATAAATAGAATTTCAATATATGATTGTTACATTTATGAATAACATGTTATTATATAACTGGGACAATATGTTGAGTACATCAAACAAAATCTCTACTTTTCGTACATAAATATTCCAAATCATAGAACTTGTAGTAATTTCAATTATATCAACACCATTCTTCACATGGATTGTTATCATTGCTAAAATTGTCTACATGCCTTATTTCTTCATCACTTGTACACAATATTGTACTTGGGATGTTTGACCTAATGATTTCTTGATTGGCTTGTTTTTAACATTTTTCCTCTTCATGTTCATCTACACACACAAAAATAAAGTGTACTAAGTATACCTATATAATTGGTATATTAAAATGTGCACGATTGCATAAATCGAAAGCATACAATAGTGGCAAGTGTTTCATAAACTATACACATTCTTTTAGAGCCATGCTCAATATTGTTTCTCAAAATCTCTTCCATTAGCTCCACTTCATACTTTGTTTCTAGATATTTAATATGTCTTGACAAAGCCTAAATATAAATTAATATGAAGGTTTCTTTTTGTTCTATTAACTATTAAATGACATAATTTAAAAAACATGGCTACTTATAAATTGTTCAATTAAACCATGATACTACAACATATACTCACAACCCATACATAACTCAATGTTGTTCAATTGTTCAATTGGATATTTTGTGTATGTTAACACCTATTAGAAAACACTCGTGGAAGAGTGGATTATTTTTCCTACTACAAGTCTCATTGGCCATTACTTCATAGACACTTCCTATTGTTTATATATAAGCTAATTCTTGGGGTGGAATGTTTTTTGTACCATAAGAGAAAAACAAATCGATACATTCCTCTCTCTCTTCTCTCTCTCTCTCTCTCTCTCTCTCTCTCTCTCTCTCTCTCTCTCTCTCTCTCTCTCTCTCTCTCTCTCTCTTTCAGTGCCACTTGAGATGAACAGAGGGCCAAATTATCATTTTTTACATTATAAATTATTTTTGTTTTCTTAGGAAGATATTCCATTCCCTCACCGAAAATTAAAAAAATGGTGAAATTTTGTGTTTAAGGCATGTTAGCAATTAATGTTAAGAAATTTGATTTTAATAAAAATTCAAAGAAAAACTTCATGTTGATGAACTTACATACCTAAAATTTATTTTTTTTGAATTATTATATGACCTATAATGATCCCTTACATATTAGAGTCCTGGTCCAAAGTTTTGTCAGTGAATCTCTCTCACTCAAATATTCCTTCCAAATTTTGGCAAAATAATGAAAAAAAAATTAGGGTTTTCCTTTTATAAATACACATTTAAGAGAAATTGAAATTTATTTCTACTATTTGAGACTACTGTAAAAATCATTTGAATCAAATAAAAGAAATATTGAGTATTTGACCATTAGAATGAAGTCACATACTTCAAATTTTTCCTTTACAAATTTTGATGTGACCTAGAGTAATCCTTTACAAGTTTGGCTCTTCAAATAAATCTACCCACCTCGATGTTTCACTGGTAAATCTCTCTTGTGTAAATTTTCCCTCTAAATTTTGGAAAAATAATCAAATAATAATTATGGTTTTAGTTTACAAACATTTAAAAAAATAAATTCATGTTCATTTTTTCATTGTATAGTTTAGCTTATCGGTGATAAATACACATGATGATTTTTTTAAAATTACTTTTTTTGCGAGCTATAAGGTTTACAATTCATCAATACATTTGTTTCATGCAAATGCAAAGGTAAACAATTTAATTGGAAAAATGAAAATGTAAACCTCCATAATTAAAATTTTATGTAGGATTTTCTTTGTGGAGGAGAAAATGGAGCTCACTCTTTAGTGCATGTCATTTTTTAGAGTACTAGTGCCTTTTGTATATCAAGAGGCACTAGTGTTTAATCAAATAATATAGTACATTGTTAACTATTAAAATCCCTGCAAAAGTCTCTTTAAAGTTAGAATGTTCTGTGCTTCCCAAACATTTGTTTTTAACTATATTCATGTATTGATAATTATTTTGGTTTAAATGCAGGAAAGAATTAATATTATCAATTTCTCAATTCTTCTAATTATAGCTCATTCCATATCATTTACAGTTCTTCATGTTGTCCCCCAACATTTCCATCAAGTCCAAAGTTTATTTATGATTCATTTATGTAATTGAATTTATTTATTTATTTTGTGACTAGAGGAATCAACAACTGGGTTAATTCCATACTTGCATGCCATGGAGTCTATTCTAATTTCTATTACTATAACACCCAAGTTCCTATGTATGCCCTTTTTGAAAACATTGGTATGTTAGGGGGGTTTGAACCTTGAATCTCTTGGTACATAACACATCATTTTCATGGCAATTTCCAATTGAGCTACCCCCTGGGGGCTATAATAGATTTATTTTATTTATGCATGTGCATTTGAATAATTGTTCATTAAATTTTGAGAATCATGATTTAAATCAAGTTGGGATGCAAAAGATATTCTAATAGTCCAAAAATATTACAAGCTCTTATCGGGAGATATATATTGCAGAAAAATGTTTGAAAAAAGTGGCAACTAGTTTACCGTGTCAATTTTAACATGTCGACTTCCAGCAAGTAGCTTGGGTTAATTATATTACACCATGAATTAGATATATTTTATGATACTTTAATAGCATGTGGTTGTTAAAATTCAAAGCATTGATGGAGAACCCTTGATTTTTCTTATGTAGTTTATGCTTCGATTAAAGGGATGATTGCCCCACAAATCCCATCCTAGGATCCGCCAAAGTTGGGCAAGATGAATATAAATGGTTCCTTGATATTATAGTAATCAATCCTTTTCATGAATGGAAATGGATGGGATTGAGATGTGCCTTAAGAACCAAACATCATAATAAATATAACAAGCCCTCTTTGGAAACTGGAATCCTTACTCCTAACCAAATATCCTTATCCAAATTCTTGGTATCAACACTTTCACACATGCAAAACAAAAAAAAGACAATACATTTTTCCTTTCGAATAAGGTAAGTTAGATTACAAACTATATCTAATCATATAAAAAATCAGCATGATTTCACATACATTAGAAATGTAGAGAGGGGAAACAATATGGAATTCACATAAATTAGAAGTACAACACAAAAGTATATCGTTTAGTGTTAAATCCTTCTCTAATCCCTTGGTCCTTCACTTGCCTTATCTCACCCATAAATTGGGCTCATTCGTCTAATAAGTGAGGGCCTAGTCTAGTGATAATTCTAAAACATAAGGTTTTTTCACTATGTTCTTCTTCATTCCAACCATAAGACTGTCTCATTATATACGCCTTTCCTCAGTATAGGAGGATGCACCTATACACTAAAGGACAACAAAAATTAGGCTTGATGGCATTTTAATTGGGTGGATACAAGTCATGAATAGACTTGATGGCATGTGAACAAGCAATTACAAGTCATGCACAAGTTCCATGCTCAATTATGAGCTTTTCCCAACTCACTAAGAACCTTCTTCTCAATCATGAAATAATTATTATTTCATAATTATGAAATTGTAGCATATGAGAAATTACTAAATTATGTAATTTTATCCCTATAACATCTAATAACTTCCCTGTAATACCTAATTGAGAAAAAACAAGCGTGAATGGGGATGCACTTTCACCAAAAACAGAGGTAATTTGAACTAGAGCCTCTCTCATCATAATGGAGTGGAAAATAGGGATATAATGTATGCTACCTAATGCATGAGGTCATAAAATAAACTAACGGTTGAAATGCATTACAATCAAGTGTCAAAATGCAAGTAAGAATTTAAGATCAAGGAACCAAATTAGAGAAAAATTGATAATCAAGGTGAAATCGTAAATAAATCATCCTCGTTGTAGGCATGGCCATTATTGGCGTACATAACAACTACACATGGCTACCAAACTATACACTGCAAATCCATGACATAAAATGATAGGACATGGCCATGAAGAAATACATAGTGGATCCATGCAATAAACAAAAATCTCATATCCACTAACAAAAGCAATGTGAATCTATGTCACAATATAAATTGATAGGACTATGGAAACATTGAATGGTGGTGCCCTAGGGTATTCCTCAAAGTACATGATATGGTAAAAACTCCAACACATCTTGGGAGGGGTTCCATATAAGAGTGAAATTTCCTCGAATCCAAGGTCTTCTACTCGACCCTAATGGTAAGAATATACAACATACGAATAAATGAGTTGATGTCAAGCATGGAAAAATTATTTTATTACCAATCAGTAATGGATACCATTAACAAATATGAGGGGAACCACCAATGATTAAAATGAACCCCAATATGCCT
Source organism: Pinus taeda (assembly GCA_000404065.3). Lineage (NCBI taxonomy): Eukaryota > Viridiplantae > Streptophyta > Pinopsida > Pinales > Pinaceae > Pinus > Pinus taeda. Next base: position 17,588 of record APFE031745261.1, read on the forward strand.
ACAACAAACCATAAAGTGTTAATAAATGAGCTAACTCTGACCACTCATGGATTCAATAGATCAAGATTCAGAAAGGTAAACCCATTTTTTATTACAAGGAATCATGCCACTAAGGACTACAAGCTCCAAGGTATTACTAGTTCTTAGACCTATCTCCTTGTATATCCCACAAATCGACATAGAATGGACCATGAGATGATGTGAATGGATGGAGTCATCAAGTACAACTTACATAAGGACGGTCAACAAAAAACCTCAATAAGGACTGTAGATGTCTAGCCGAGGTTTATATTTCCCTTGAATCTATAGCCGCATGACACAAGGGTGACTTGAAAACATTGACTAATCAACACCATGACATATCATTCAACAATGTAGGAGACATTGAAATGCACTCCATAGTGACAAACCTAGATCCATCTTAACTATGGATCTATCAAGCATTGAGAGGAATTAAATCTCTCAAGGTGCAAACCAGTTTTCTTAGTGAGAAACTTGAGGAAAGGTTTTTCACCTCAAGATATTTGATCCCTCTCAGTGCATGATAGATCCAAATAATTGATAGATCCAAGTTGATTATAACATAATTTATAAATGTATATTCTTGATATGTTGGTTATGAATATAAAATTAAATGGATAACAAAATGGTTAAATGCACCTCATTCATTATTTCAAATAAAATGTGCAACAAATTTGACTGAGTTTGAAAATGTTGAGTTGCATTGCACAATGCAAGAGGAGATTGTTGGAAAATTTGGACAATTTTGAAAACAACATTTTCTCATCATTTTTTCGAGACAAAAATATTTACTCTCCCTTTTCTAATAAAAAATGAAATGTTGACATGTGAAAAGGTCATGTACGCCTCTTAAATCATATAAATAATCACCTTTCACTTTGTCCCTCTGATTTTTAGACTTGCAATGGCTAAACTATAGTCTAGCTAAGATGAAAAATGAAAATGAGTTTTAACAGGAAATTTGTTTAGCCCATTTGCTCCTTGTATTATTGTTTTGGGGATAAAAACATGGCATCTTGTTCAAATCCAACTGCACACATGGTTGCCACTCAGATTTATTCAAATTGTGTATTACTGAGAAGGAGAAAGTAATCACCCATGTAGGTGTAACCCTCGAGAGTTATGTTGAGTTATTGTGTTTTGATATACTATAACAACAACATATTTGAATGTAAAATAATTTTAACAATGTATTGATAAATTACACTTTTTTTCTTTTTGCAGAGAAGGAGAGAGAAGTCACCCACACAAGTGAAACCCTCAGAAGTTTCAACTCTCTAAACTTTTCACTATAATATATTGATGAATTGCACATAGAGGATTCTGATAACTTTGGACTTCACACATGTATCTTTAAAGAAATACAAAACATACAAGAAATACCTTAACACAATGATAGAGGACATGCATTTACATAAATTCCTTGTCATTAATAATTTTTTGGATGTTGTTGGATGTTTAGAAGAACTTCTAGACCATTCGTGAAGAGAAAAGTTGACTTTGTTATTATAATAATTTCATTTTAGTAAGTGACAAATGAGTTGAAATATTTGTGGTTGTGATTTTCAAAGAGGTGCAAGAAAATATTTAACATTTCAAATTATAAATTTTAATTATTATAATTCTTAATTCAATAATTTCAAGTTTATTAATTGATATTATAATTATTAATTAATTTAATTATAATTTTTAAGTCAACATAACATGACATAACTTTACAGAACGTTACATGGATTTACTACATATCCCCCATATTAGGTTATAGAGTGCCTCTCGATGCAACTAGAAGGGTTGCCAGTTGGAGGAGTAGAAAGACTCATATCTATGCTATGGCCCCTAGGCATTATAAAACACATTTATAAGATATTGATGCAAAATGGTTCAATTTTCAAGTTTGATGTGATTTATGCTCCCATTTGGATTAATAAATTATCAATATGGATTTCCCCCTTCTCTTTTTATTAGTTGGTATCTCCTTCACAGTTTAGCGAGAACAAAAGAGAAGAAAAGTAAGTTCATTAATGTATTTTTATTATTATTTTAATGATACCTCAAAGATGGCTTCTTGTGAAGGAAAATTGAGATGGAGGAATTCATGTGAAATAAGTGAAGTGGCAGCCCATGTGGGAAAATCATATTTGGATGGAATTTATTATTATCATTAAGAGGTGTTGATGGGACCATTGAAGAGGAAATATCTTCTGCTAGAAGTGGCATGTGCTCACCATACAACTCTGCATTTTAAATAGAAGGAAGCACCCAAGGGTCATGTGATCAATGGGATCCAAAAGGGATATAAAATACTATATTCATGGGAGAAAGAGTAGTGTATTCAATATTATGGTGTTCAATCAGGAAAGCACCCATTAATGATGAGATCTTAAACAATGTTTCATTGGTATTCTCATATCTCAGATGGTTGTCCCCAAAAAATGGCATTGGGGTTCTCGTATTGGTTAATTTGCTCATTAAAATACAATACTCAAGTTAACCAATGGTAACAATATTTCCTTCATGGGGGAAGTAAAGAATATGAAATATGGAAAACAAATAGTAGTTATAGCATAGAACTAGCTATGTCCAAGGATTGTATTATAGTCAAGTGAGGTGTCAACAACTTCTAGATCAACGACAACAATTTTGTCCCTTAGCTCATTAGAAAATGTTGGAAGAACACCTTAAGGTAAAAATATGTGTCCATTAAAGGCAAAATGCATAATACTTGACTAAATGATTTCTTGATAGCCAAGAGCCTTCTATCATAATGAGGCCATGATACAGGTGGATGATATTTTATCCACAAGAGCGTGGATATTTTTTTCCATGGATATGAATGAAGATCTAAAAAGCGACTTGATGGGATAACCTATGCTAACTTGAAACAATGTCAAACATAATAAAATTTGACCAGAATGATTAACCTCTCTATAGTTGTCATAAAGGTTATATGTTTCATAATATAGCATTGAAAAGCCTCTAACGTAGACATGGCATGTGGTGCTTGGGATAGATCCTCAACAGTAGTGCAGTGTTGGGAAACCCTATAATTGGGGTTGTGTGTTAACTTACACGAGACACCTTAGGTGGGAAAAGTATTGGCTCCAAAACTTATCTAGCAAGAGAGTTACATTGGATGAAGTGGGGATGATTCGGTCCATAAATGATGAACTATACTTGGGATTTTCATAAGTTATTTCTCTCATAGAAGAGATAATTTTCTCATTGTACATAAGGATATCATATGGGCTTCCCTAAAATGATTTTTCTCACATGCCTCCAGTCAGAGGAGAAGGACGTATAGCAACCATTTGTTTTTCTGGTTAGGTAGGAAATGGACATGTCAATAGAATAAGTTGTTTCCTAGAAACTAATTATGTGATAAATTGATGAATCTCATCCATCTATTGGAACTTAGGAGTAAGGTGGCCATGTTGACAAATTTGGAAGGAAACTTGACTTTACATATTAATTAATTCATTCCCCCACTCATATTGGGTTGGGTTTGTGTCTCACAGCAGGTTTTGAAGTGTTCTTTTGCTTGTTTTTCTTCTTTTAACAACCATTTTATTATAAATGTTTCGATAGTGTTTATTTTACTATATTAATATTAGTAATTTTCTAAAGAGATGATAATTTTTTAGATTTGGGCATAGTTTTAGGGGTTTGCAATGTAAAAATCATTTTCCCAACTTGAGCAGCTAGCTAGCTCATGACATCAATAGAGATGGAACCAATTACACCATTAGAATGTGGTCCCAATTTTTTTCATTGCACATTGGTCAATGGTAGAGGCAAAATAAGGATAATGTCATAAAAATTACCAAATTGTGATTAAATAAAGTCAAGATGCTAAGCATGTAAGATGGCCTACTCCTTTGTGGCTACCTTGCTCATAGTGTCATCCTTGGAAAATGGGGTACCAAGTATTAGGTGAACCAATATTTCAACAATTGGCCATCGATATTCATCTTCATAAATCACTTAAATCACCTCTGCTTATGAATATGGTCATAGATGTGGGTAGAGTTGTCTCTCTTGAAGGTAGATAAGAGATCAATCTGTTGGAAATAATACTGAGAGGGGGGGGTGAATCAGTATTAGCAAGTCAATAATATTTCATTTCCATACTCAGATTCATATACACTACTTCAGTTAGTGGAACTTGTGTGTATACGCATCTTAAGGCAAGCAGCGTATATCCTGTAAACTTATGATTCAGTTAATTTTTCATATGTTGACCTTTAATCAGTGCATCAAAACCATATAAATAGTAACCAGGTGCAGTAAAACAGAACAGACAAACACACACACATGAACACAAGATATAAGGTGGAAACCCAATGTGGGTGAAAACTATCTGCTGCAATCGTCTCTATCTTCTTTATATAAGAAACTTCTTTTTACAATTTTTGTATTAGTGCAGTGTTATACCAGTACGCAGGCTTCTACCTACAGAAGGCTACAACCTTCTTTGATTCTCTAGCTTCTCTTGGAAGGGAGCTACAACCCCCTAGCTCTTGTACTATATGAAGTGTTTACTGGTACGTAGGTGTAGGCCTACAAAAGGATACAACCTTCTCTTTTCTTCCAAGGACCACGTTTCATAAATTTTCAGACTACATCCACCAATAACATCAATCAAACATCAAATACATTTGCATCAACCGATCTCCTTTGCACCAACCAAAATTGAATCAATCAATCACTTCTTAGAATGTTGTAACCAAAATATAGTAACAGTAACTAGAACCCAAGCCAGAACCCAGAACACTGCAACTGCAAACAGAGGTAGTTAAAGCATATTTTATGAGGTATATGCTACTTCAATGTGTCAAACCTTCGTACATATGCTGTCTTCTCAAGGTGAACCTGCATATATGTTGCTTTGATATGCAGAACCAACATGTATACGTGCCTTTGCTAAAGTGAACCTGCGTATAGATCTGTAAATGATGATTTAAACTTTACAACAATTCCAGACATTAGTTATACCCAGATCATCATATTTACAGATTACAACATGCGCCAATTATTCAGATAAAAGATCAAAACCACACAAAGATACTTCTCTTCAAGCCTTATGATCTTGACCCATCAATAGAACATATCCTTCATCAAGCACTCATGTTCATCATTGATTCAGATCCAATTGTGCACCAATAACCTATATTCTAGATCTTGCTCTTCATTAGATATTCAATTCTTGAGTACCTTTGCCTAATGATCTTCTCCTCCTTTTATAGTCTTAGGCCTTACTCAATACCATGGTCCAAAACCACTTAAAATCAATACCTTGGACCAAATACCTGGGCTCAACACTACGGATAAGATACCTTGGACCAATACAATGGATCAAAATACCATGGACCAAATACCACAGACCAAAAGTAAGTTTTCCAACATGTACACGCCTTTCCTTTTGTGAAAGTGCATGTGTACGCTATACGTGCCTTTTGGTCTGTGATCCCGTGTGTACACGTATCTTGGTCAATGGGGAACCTTCATATACCTCTCTTTCTTCATTCTGTGAGCCTAAACTGTGATCTACCCTCTATGTGAGTTGCCATCAAGAACAACATCTATGTCATAGAGCTACATCTGTATCATAATGCCAACAATCTCCCCCTTTGGACTTGATGGCAACCCCAAGTCAATCTCCCTCTTTGTCATCAAGGGCAAAGAGTTATGCTCCCCCTGAGTACATGCTGAATTCTCTGATATGCTGAAGTGTGTTGTCCATGCTCCTCCTAAATATAAGCAAGGTCTGCAAAAAGATGACTCTATACACACATCATAAATGACCTCCCTATCACTAATGACTCATACATACATCCATCTCCCAACCAAGTGGGGATATACCAAGTTTGACTGATCCACCCAACCAAGTGGGTATATACAAAATGTTTATACATGTCAAAACAAGAACATTACGTCATCCATCCCATGCATAGTGGGGAAATAAAATAGGTCGTTTCATGAACTTGACAATAAAAGATATACATGAAATAGAGACCAAATATCTAAAAAAAGACTATAATAGTTATTAGCAACTATCATCAACATCATTTGTCAATCACCATCCAGACCAACAACCATGATCTCCCCCTGAACCTATTCCACCTGAATAAAAAACAACTGTGAATTTGTACCAAGATCTTCTAAGATAATGCCAACAATGCATTACTATAGGTATATGCTCCCCCTGAACCTGCGCCAGATGATCACTGTCAGAACCATATCAGACACCTGTCATCCACTATTTTTCTTCAAACCAACATATACGTGACTGTATCCACAACAATCGGTGTATGTACGAAGATACGCTTCATGAAACTCACGTACAACCACTTTTCTTTGAAATATATAAGTTTTAACAACAAGATGATGCATCAACTACTCCCAACTTCTATTTGAGATATTCAAATGTCTCTCTGGGTAGTGGTTTGGTGAATATATCAGCAACCTATTATTTGGAGGGAACATACTCCAATTTGACTTTTTCTTCAAGCACTTGTACACATAGAAAATGATATTTGATGGGTATGTGCTTGGTCTCGAAATGCATGATTGGATTCTTTGAAATACTGATTGCACTTGTATTGTCACATAGAATGGAGTTGTGTGCAGCAAGATGCAACAACCAAATATTTTGCTTTAAATGTGGATAATGCAATTGAACTTTGTTTCTTGCTGAACCAAGACACTAATCTGGAACCCATATAGAATGCACCACCACTGCGCTTTTTTTGTCATCCATGCTTCCTACCCAATCTGCATATGTATATTCATGAAGTGTAAGATCTGTATCCCTAGGATACCATAAACCAAAATTTTGAGTTCCTTGAAGATATTTGAAGATCCTTTTGACTGCCTGAAGGTGTGATTCCTTTGGATTTGCTTGGAATCTTCCAACTATTCCCATTGCATGCATGATGTCTAGTCAGGTACCTGTTAGATAAAGCAAACTGCCAATCATGGATCTGTAGGTTGGTTGATGTATTGTTGTTGATTCATCATTTGAGATGAGACTGCATCCTATTACAATGGGGGTACATACTGGTTTAGAATCTTCCATGCCATATTTTTTCAAGATCTTCTTGAGATACTTGGTTTGTGATAGAAAAATACCATCTTTATTTTGTTGAACTTGTAGGCCGAGAAAATATGTGAGCTCACCAAGCAGGGACATTTCAAATTCTTGCTACATTACCAAAGAAAAGTTTTCACTCATGACTTCTTCATTGCTACCAAAAATGATATCATCAACATACACTAAAAGTATTAGCAATTTATCATTATCAATCTTTGTATATAGATTGCTATCAGCTGATCCTTTTGAAAAGCATTGTTGATGGAGGTATTTGTCAAGATGGTAATACCAGGCCCTTGGAGCTTGTTTTAGACCATAGAGAACCTTTTTGAGTCGGCATACAAGTTTTGGATCATTTCCAAGGATGAATCCATTTGGTTGCTCAATATATACTTCTTCTTCTAAGTCTCCATTAAGAAAAGCAAATTTTACATCCATTTGGTATACTTTGAATTTCAGAAAGCTAGAAAGAGTAAGGAACATTCTTATGGCTTCAAGTCTAGCAACAGATGCAAAATTTTCTTCAAAATCTATACCTTCTTGTTAAGCATATCCTTTACAAACAAGTCTGGCCTTGTTTCTAATAACTTCACCATTTTCATTCAGCTTGTTTTTAAATATCCATTTGGTTCTTATGATATTCTTATCATGTGGTATAGGAACTAATTCCCAAGTATTATTCTTTTCAATTTTCTCAAGTTCTTCATTCATGGCCTTGATCCAACATTCGTCTTTACATGCTTCACTTACATTTTGAGGCTTGATGGAGGAAAGCAATGCTAGAAAGCTTGAAGCTTCTGTAATAGTTCTTCTTGTCTGCACACCTGCTTCTTTCTATCCCAAAATTTGAGTCTCTGGATGATTTTTCTGAACATACCTAGATGGAGTCTTTTCTTCTGTCGTTATCTATTCTTCTGGTGCTTCATTGGCTTCTTCTTCAGAATTCGTCTGATTTGATGTGGAAGGATATTCATATTCTTCACACTCTTCGGTTTTTACCTACTTTGGATTTTTTCCTACTTCATCAACCACAACATCAATACTTTCAATAATTTTCCCAAGTATTTTATTATAACACTTATATGCTTTACTTCGGGAAGAGTAACCAAGGAGAATGCCTTCATCTGCTCTAGGTTCAAACTTGCCAGGTTTTTCATCAGTCCTTTTGATGTAACATTTGCTTCCAAAAACTTTGGAGTATTTTATAGTAGGAGTCTTACCATACCAAAGTTCATGTGGAGTTCGAGTGTTGTTTACCCAAACCTTTGCTCTGTTGAGGATAGTGACAACAATAAATGTAGCTTCACCCCAGAAGGTTGCAGGAGTTCCAGACTCATATAGCATGGCATGAGCCATTTGTTGAACAGTTCTGTTCATCCTTTCTACCACTCCATTTTGTTGAGGAGTCCTTGCAGTGGAGAATTCTCTTTTTATTCCATGTTCTTCACAAAAGTTAAAGAATTCATCCGAGGTAAGTTCCCCTCCTTGATCAGATCTGAGGCATTTGATTTTGCAATCTAATTCATTTTCAACCAAATCTTTGAAGGCTTTGAACTTTTCAAATGCTTCATCTTTATGCTTTAGAAAACGTATCCAACACATTTTGGAAAAATCGTCAATGAACAATATAAAGTATTCTTCTCCATGAGGTGAATTTTTCCTTGATGGACCACATAAATCAGTATGAACAAGTTCAAGAGGCTTACTAGCTGATCCTTCCTTCTAAGGGAAATGTGCTTTGGTTTTCTTACCAAATTGACATGGTTTGCATATTGTATTTTTTGGAATGTTGATAGTAGGAAGATCACAAATAGCCTAGAATTTGCATGCTTTCCTTATTTGTGGGAAGCTTACATGCCCCAATCTTCTGTGCCATAGCCAGCGTTCATCATTTTTTCTTAGATAGCATTGTTTTTGTCCTCCCTTGAGTATGTATAAGTTGTTTGGAGTTCTTATACCTTTGATCACCGTTTCTTCTATATCAAGCTCATGAACAACACATCCATTTGATCGAAATACTACTTCATTTCCTTGATCACACATTTGATTGGAACTCAATAGGTTGTGCTTTAGACCATCAACATACATAACATTCCCAACTTAACCTTTTCTTTTAAGAGAACATAACCTTTACCTTTTATGACAGCATGAGTGTCATTTCCAAAGGAGACCTTCTTTTCCTTTTCTAAGGCATTGTATGACTGGAGTTTTTCTTTATCACCTGTCATGTGTTTCGAGCATCCACTATTGATGTACCACTAATTTTCTTGTCCTTCTGCATACAAGGCTATGCCACATCTTTCTGTTTGTGGTTATTTCTTCCTCCATATTTTGGGACTCAATGAAGTTTGCTCCTTCTGATATGTTTCCCAAAATTTACTCCTGCATTCTGAATATTCATGAGCAAAGTTGTTATAGATAGAGAATTCTATTTCATTTTCAAGAAGCGAAAAGTTATTGTAGGTCCTTTTCATGATCCCTGTCACATTCCTTTGATTTTGTGCTTCTCTAGTCATGATGGTCTTGTAGGCAACACATTGAGCAGCTTTGTGTCCAAATTTATGACATGAAAAACATTGGCCATTAAAGAAGTTCCTACAATTATCGAATCTATTGACCTGGTGATTGTAGTTTCCATTGACTTCATTCTTGAAGCAAATTGAGTATGATTTACTTGAGGTTGGTTGTAACTTTTGTTCATCCTTGAAGTAGATTGAACCCGATTTACTTGGTGAACTACTTTATGCCTTTGCTGACGATTGTTAAACTGTTTAATGCTCTTTGCTACATCAAGATAGCTTTTAGTGGAGGTTGATGGCTTTTGTGCTTGAGATGTTTCTTCAGTATATCCAAGACCTGTCTTTATCAGAGGAGAATGCTGCACTTTGATAATTTCATCTAAAGTTTTTGATCCTTCAGCAAATCTGAGATTGAGAGCCTTTGTTTTCTCAATATATTTCCTTAGACCCACAATTTCACATTCTAGTTTTTCATTGTGTTTTTCTCTTTCAGCAAGTTGGAATGTCAGAGTATCTATAATCATATTCTTTTATTCTAAACAGATTTTGAGTTTACAGATTTCTTCATAAAGATTATCTTCATCTAAAGCATCCATGAAATCATCATCTTCAAAATCCATCAGAAGTCTATAGTCATTATTATCTTCATCACTATTTGATAAACCATCGCTATCTTCATGCGTATAGTAGCTCTTCTTACTTACACTTTGTTTTATATTCCATTTTGTTGATTCCTTACCTTTATCAAGCTTATCTTTATGAGAACATTTGGTGGCATAGTGACTGACTCTTCCATAAGCAAAACATTTGAAAGGTAGTTTACCTCTGAATCTTCCAGAACCCCATTGAAGGTTCTTGATAAAGTTTGCTTCTTCCTCTTCTTCTGAAATATGTCCTGATTCATTGAGTTCTTCTCTTCCTGAACCTTTGAATGCAGCTTCTCTCATGTCTAATGGACCTCCTTTTCTCATTTCGAAAGTAGTTAAGATTCTGTGCAGCTGTGTCATAGTGATACTTTGAAGATCCTGCTTTTCTTCTATGGTAGAAACTTTTGTTTCAAACTTAGTAGACAAGGATCTTGAAACCTTTTCAACTAAAGTAACTTCTTTTATCTCTTCACCCAAGTTCTTCATGCAATTAACAATCTCATCTATACGTAAGAAGTAATTAGCTATACTTTCATCATTGTGCATTTTGAGAGTTTCATATTGAATTTTGAGATATTGCATTTTTGCACGTTTTACCTGATTGTCTCCTTCATATCTTAGAATGATCTTGTCCCATATTTCTTTGGCGGTTTTGAGCTGCATAACTTTGACAAATTTTGATTGTGACAGGCTCCCCAATAATGTATTGAAAACCTTGGCATTGGTTTCATATTGCTTTTTACCTGTCGTATCTGTAGGAATTGCTGATGGAAATGTATATTCTCCTTCCATGATTTTCTAGACATTTGTTCCAAGAGATTGAAGATAGGCTATAGTTCTTACCTTCCAATAAATGAATTTGCTCCCATCAAAGATTGGTGGTCTAATGGATCGCTCTCTTTTGTAGTTACTCATGATGATAGATCTTCCTTCAAGCGATCAAACTTCTTCTAAAGGACCTGCTCTAATACCAATTTTTGGAAATAATACTAAGAGGCGGGGGGTTGAATCAATATTAGCAAGTCAATAATATTTCATTTCCATACTTAGATTCATATACGCTACTTCAGTTAATGGAACTTGCGTGTATACACAACTTTTCTTAAGGCAACCAATGTATATCCTGCAAACTTATGATTGAGTTAATTTTTCATATGTTGACCTTTAATCAGTGCATTAGAACCATATAAACAGTAAATAGGTGCAATAAAATAGAATAGATAATCACACACACATGAACACAAGATATAAGGTGGAAACCCAATGTGGGTGAAAACCACCTGCTGCAATCGTCTTTATCTTCATTTAATAAGAAACTTCTTTTTACAATTTTTGTACTGGTGCAGTGTCATACTAGTACGTAGGATTCTACCTGTAGAAGGCTACAACCTTCTCTCATTCTTTAGCTTCTCCTGGAAGGGAGCTACAACCCCCTAGCTCTTGTACTAGCTGATGTGTTTACTAGTACATAGGTGCAGACCTATAGAAGGCTACAACCTTCTCTTTTCTTCTAGGGACCACGTTTCATAAATTTTCAGACTGGATCCATCAATAACATCAATCAAACATCAAATATATCTGCATCAACCAATCTCCTCTGCACCAACCAAAACTGAATCAATCAATCACTACTCAAAATGCTGTAACCAAAATATAGTAACAGTAACCAGAACCTAGAACACTGCAACTGCAAACAGAAGTAGCTAAAGCATATTTTATGAGGTATACACTACTTTAATGTGTCAAACCTGTGTACATACACCATCTGCTCAAGGAGAACCTGTGTATACACTGTTTTGATATGTAGAACTAGCGTGTATATGCACCTCTGCTAAAGTGAACCTACATACAGATATTTAAATGATGATTTAAACTTTACAACAATTCCAGACATCAGTTATACCTAGATCATCATACTTACACATTACAACATGCGCTAGTTATTCAGATAAAACATCAAAACCACACAAAGATACTTCTCTTGAAGCCTTATGATCTTGAACCATCAATAGAGCTTATCCTTCATCAAGCGCTCAAGTTCATCCTTGATTCAGATCTAGCTGTGCACTAATAACTTGTATTACAGATCTTTCTCTTCATTAGATATTCAATTCTTGAGTACCTTTGCCTAATGATCTTCTCCTCCTTTTATAGTCTTAGGCCTTACTCAATACCATGGTCCAAAACCACTTAGAATCAATACCTTGGACCAAATACCTGGGGTCAACACTTCGGATAAGATACCTTGGATCAATACCATGGATCAAAATATCATGGACCAAATACCACAGAACAAAACTATGTTTTCTAACATGTACACATCTTTCCTTTTTTGAAAGTGCGTGTGTACGCTATACACGCCTTTTGGTCTATGAACCTGCGTGTACATGCGGCTTGGTCAATGGGGAACCTGCGTATACCTCTCTTTCTTCATTTTGTGAGCCTGAACTGTGATCTATCATCTGTGTGAGTTGCCATCAAGGACAACAGGTGTGTCATATAGCCAAATTTGTATCATAATGTGAACACAATAATGATCTGTTGAAGTGAAGCTAACTAAAAGTGGCGTAGGAATGTTCATTCTAAGGAAGCATAATCATGATAGGATGCCTTAGTGATTTCGATGTACCATTTTGTGGAATCATTAGTCAAGTTTATTTTGAGGCGTCAACAACTCCCTTTTTATTTTTTTTGAAAATAAAAAGGCTCCCATATCAATTCTATAAGTAGTGCCTTTTATTTTCTTTTGAGTTTGTCTTACTTAATATGAGGATTTGATTTAATAATATTCCTTCTCTAGTTTTGAATGCTTCCTTGCATCAATTATTTTGATATTTATTTCATATAATAATGCTTTCCTTCTAATTTTTCCATAACACGATCATTAGAGAGTTCGCATGCTTGCATCGAGCCTATATGATATCAAAAATGGGATTGTTGCATCATGTAAACTTGTTTCGTTGCATACATAATTGTTGCACCATTTGAAGCCTTTCTATTCTCATGATTGTCAATAATTGTTGCACTTGTTCATATGAGTATACTCGAATCAATTTCATGCCTTGATATGCTTGAACTTGGACTATCATGCTTTTTTTTCTTTTGCTTTTCATTTTCATTAAAATAGCTTTCAATGCATTAATTAATTAAATGGACACTTTAGTAGATAGAAATCATTTGAGTAAAGGGTTTGTGTCTTAAAAGAATGTATATTTGTGAATGGAGACGAGCAAAAAAATTTCAATTTGAGAAAATGCATCAAGTTTTCAAGCCATAAACTTTCATTAAAAAATAATATTGTTTCATTCAATTTGTACTTTCTCACATGATGAAAGAAATGGATTAAGGCTTAATTATTTTTTAATACAATCTATATCTTGAGAATTTCTATATAAAAGAAGGGAGAATTATTACATTATGAACTGGACAAAACGTCAAATTATACATGGTATTTAGATTCATTAAAAATCATCTTATCATGGAGGGGCCTCATTTCCCTTTAAATATAGTTTAAAATAATTATCTCGCTCATGATTATGATCCAAACTTCTTTATTTTATCTAAAAATAAAGGTTCTATTATGAGGAACCTTTGTCACATAAATTTATGTTCCTTGGATTTTTTATTTATTATAACTTTATTTTGGACACATGGTTGATGATTTTTCCTTTCATCCACATGGTGGCTAATATGGATTGATATATTTCTTATATTATTTTATTTTATTTATTTTGTAACAATAAGAATCAATATCTGGGTCTAGCTTATACTTGTGTGACACGGGGTTGATTCCAACCACTACCACTATACCTATGGGAACTACAACATGTCCTCCTCTCCATAGAATGGGTTATTTTAGGGTATTTGAACCTTGGATTTCTTAGTTTACGCAATACTTTATATCATGCCAATCACCAACTCAGCTCCACCCTAGGGACAACTATTTTATTCTTATTTGATTTGATTTGATTTGATTTGATTTTGATTTTATTTAATATTATAATATTCTACATCCTAGCTTTGATTTAGTGAGTCAAATCAAACTCTTCACTCATTTACCTCATTATTTTTGTCTCATTCTTTTTGTTTATTTATTTATATTTTTATTCACTTCATTCACCTCACTTTTCAAGATTTGACTTGTTTAATGGGGTGATCATTCATCAGTCGGGTGATCACTCATGAGCACACTTTTAATTTTACTTGGTGATCAATCTTTTAATCTGATCATGCTTTAGTTTATGATTTATTTTTTGAATTTTATTTATTTTTCATTTATTTTGCATTTGTGTGCACAATAAAACCATTTAACATGGTCTCCACTCTCTATATCTTCCATTTTACTTTCATACAACCTAGGCTAATGGAAAAATACATTATAAAATTTCAAAACTTTCCCTACTTGATACATGTGGGGAATTTATTTCATTATTTAAACCAATAGATGAGATTAACCCACGGTATTAAACAATGGTGGCTAAGTGTCAATTTTGGGAGACCATATCTAGAGTTCTAGAAGGTCAAATTAAGTGTGAAATTTCTTGTTGAAAATATAAGGCTAAGGAGAATAATTTGGGAAAGTTCTTGTCAAATTAATGAGGAAAATGCTTGGAAAATCTTGAAAAGTTTTGTGTGTTTTTAGTTTTATTTTTTTTATATAAATTTGTTAGTTTTCATATATTATTTAATTTTATTTTTAATGTATAGGAATGGATTTAAATTATACTTGAATAGATTTCAAAAGAAAATATGAAGAAATGAAACTCTCAAATAAATAAAGCAAACTAGTTACAATCAACGATATAACAAGGACATAATTAATTTAGTTTCTCCAATAGATTTATCTTCATCAACAAATTATATATTTTCATATTTAATTTAGAAAATGATGGAGATAATTTTTGTGCCTACTAATTAAAATTATTTTATAAATACGAATCTTCTAAGAGAGGATGGGGACAATTTTTTACGAATCCTAAGACTGGACCAAGGGATGGAGGCTTTTGCAAGTGGGGACACTGAGTTGAAGGCATGAAGAAACTTGTGCTCTTGTAATTTACTTCTTGAAAAAAATTGTATTTGGAGTTTGAAATGAGTAATTATAGGCTTGTGCACTATTTTCGAGTTTAGAGATCCTAATAAAAGACTAAACTATAATATTTGTATTCACATTTGGTACTAATATATGGTTTATCTAGTGGTAATTATATTCTTCTTGCTCCTAACTAAGATATTATTAACTACATTTATATCTCAGTTACGGTAGGTTAGGCTTAGAATATAGCTAGATTATTTCTTTATATTTTCTACATAGTAGCTAATAATTTCATGTAGATTCAGAAGAGCATTAGTGAAAGTCTCCTTTCAAGGAGAAAATCTCCCTTACTGGAACTCGATCTGACATACAAGTGGATGTCACCTTATCAAACAAATAAAGGCCTAATTGTGGCCTTTATTGGGTGATGATACCCTATTATAGGTAGGGCATTTATTCATGTCAATAGGTTTAGTGGAAGAGCCTCAACTTGATTCTACCATCCACTATAAAATTTGAGGAACAACAGAGATGGTAGGTGGTGATATGGGTGGTTAGGGTCTCTCCTAGTTTTTAATTGAATTTTAGGATAGAAAAAGGAATTTTAATCATAATTGGAGGCCATAGAGGGTCATGATATATGAGGCCATTTTTCAATATATCCAAATCCAACAAATCAAGTGATGCTAGAAAAATAATTTTGTGTTGGTTTAGTGTGTCTGAAGGTGAATATGGATGCCCATCTCAACCTTATACTTCTCCCATAGCATAGTTTCTAGAATGAAGATAATGAAGAAAGGGATTATTAGACCTAGGGTCCTTGACTACTAGATTAGTTATCATAACAAAAGGATTATTTCCTACAAGGGTATTTCCCCTATGAATAAAGGAACTCCTAAATTCATGGCTGCTAATAGGATTATATCCAGAACTAGAGCAATGACCTCTTGGTGTGAAAACACTATTGTAAGTGGGAAAAATCATAGGCATAGTGGTATTAGTAGGCCTAAGATAAGTTATCCCATACAAGGACATAGAAATCTCTAGAGAAAGGAATTCCTCCTAACGTTAAATTAGTCCATGGATTGTATGTCATTTTGAAAACATGATTTCCCCTAGGCTGATTATGAACAAGTGTAGAACCCATAGAAATATACCTTGAAGAAGGTTCACTCAAGTTAGAGACATTGACCATAGGGATAAAAGAAATAGGTAGGAACCACCCAACTCTTGTGGGTTTTATTTGGATTTCCTCCATACCAAACAAAAATTTAGCAAGAGGGATGGGTACATAAAAACTTGAGAAACTACTTTGGGTCACAAACGAAACTGGTGGTATACCCCAAAGTGTTGAAGGAAGTGTTTTTGAAAAAGGAGGGGTGGACACTATCACAACAATGAAGGTAAAGGAATAAATTGATGAAACTCTAGCCCTAGATGGAAAATCGGTCCCATATATTCGATGATAGAAGCACCACTCCCACCAGCCATCTTATGAGAGAACAAGGAAAATGGTTTAATGAAGCAAGAACTCACTTGTACCAGTATGTGGTTAGGAGGATTAGTAAATGATGGCTTGACATATTCTAGTGTTATTTTTTTTATTACTTAATGGATAATTTGGTTTTTCCCCTCTAACCCAAATATAACCCTCCCAATTATGTTTTGGTCTAATCCCTTCGGTGTTGGAGATATCCTACATCTTTGTATTGGCGTACCTTCCTCTTTGGGAGAAATTTTTCTCAATCATCAATCTTGATGGATAATTTGGTCATCCATAATGAATATATAATTTCCATTAATTGATTATTTAAGACACCCTTATGTCAAACTAGACTTGGAGCATTCAAAATTCACTATAAAGCCCTAGGAGATGAAACAAGCAAACCAATTATAAAGATACATCCTAAAATCCAAGATGATTGAGTTTATGAAATCCATAAGGACCTTAGACTAAAAAACTATTGAGAAATATTTACCCCAAACTACTTATACTTGTATTGATAAGTGCAAGCGACATCGATGGAGTTGAGCATCACTTTTGAATAACCTTGATATGGTGATTTACGTCTACCTCAAGTACCACAGGGACTTCCCACCCACATTCACCTAGATAAGAGCCCTAAGACATAGGCCACTAAGGTTATCACCTCACAACCAAATGAATATAAAGACATGTGTGATTAGGACTATATATGTAGGTAGAGTAACTAAGCTTGAAAATTCTCTAGAGATTGCTAAAAATGGGTTTTATGCCTCTCAAAGATATCCTCAATAATGCAAACAATTTAACAAATAATAGTAGAAAGGGAGTGGGGATGGCACTCTATAAATTCCCAATGTGACTACATGCTTCACTCCTATGTGAGAAGAGATTTCTAGTAAGTGTCTGACGTGATAATGGATTTATACTCTAGTGAGACTAGTTTCGATTTTTTAGCCTTAAAGAGCATCCTCTCCAAACTAATTTCAAGGCCCTACACCCCTAACCTATTGTAGGTGTTATATAACCAAAAGGTACAAAATTAATTTTATTAGCACTTTATTTTATGGTTGTTTTTCACTCAAGGATATAGAGCACAACAAGATGGTCGTTGAGAAAACTTGAAACCAATATAGTGTGCAAACTATATGAAAAATGCAATTGTTTTTCCAATTCAAATAAAACTAGCTAGAGGAAGGGTAGTGAATTATTTTCATTTTACAATAGACAAATAAAACCTCACAAGCCCTCTCAATAATCTCATAGTATTCAAATAATTCCCATAAGGAACCAATTCACAAAACAAATTACAAATTGAACCAATTACTCTTAGATGCAAATGCAAAAGAAAAAATGCACCCAAAGAACACAATTATGGTTTTGAAAGAAAAATATGCGAATTATGACTCATCAAATTAGACAAATAGGAATCTCACAAACAACACAATTTTTTTTGTTTGAATTTGAAACTCAGTGAAGGAATCCAACAAACTTATCCTACAATGATCTATGAGAGAAAACAATTCCAAACCCTAAGCATGTGAGCAAGACCTGTGTAGGTTTTAACTCCGTACATAAATTACCTGCATACTAATTCTAAAATAGAAAATAAACAAAGGCGATAACATAACATATAAAACAAATATACACAGAGATTTTCCCCTGGATGCCAAAACCGAGACTACCAGATTGATTTTTCATTATGTTCCTTTCATGGTTACAATACATATATATACATGTTGAAGCATCCAATACCATGGACTGAAAATCATTGCATCCAAAACCATGTGCGAAAACCATGCAAAAAACCATAGGCAGGTTGACCCACCTAATATAGGGTCCAATTTTTTTTTTCCAGAGGTGTTTCCCCAGACCCCATAGAGGGGGCTACCTGCCCCCCTCAAATCTCCTGGACAAGGGGGACTTTCACCCCCCTGTGACCCCCCTACTACACAATTGACGCAACAAATGAGGGGCTTTGCACCCCCTCTAACCCCCAAGTTAGCTAGGCAGGCTAGTCGTGGAAAGAATATAACACAACCCAACATTCTCCCACTTGTTGTTTTCTTTCCACATGAGAGTTTAGTCATTTATCTAGCCCTGCAATGCCCATTGTTTCCCTACAACAAGAGAACTCCTCAGAGCTCACATATTTTGTCAATGCATCTATAGTATTCTTCAGAGTGTCAACCTTTACCAAAAACTCCCTTTTGTCTTCTATCATATCCCTCACAAAGTGATACTGAACATCAATGTGATTTGTCTTTGAATGGTAAGCATGGTTCTTTGCCAAAAAATTTTCACTTTCGCTATCACAGTCTATTCTTATATCTCCCTATACTAACCCCACACTTGAACACAATCTTTGCAACCAAACTGCTTTCTTGCTTGCATGAGTGGCTTCCATGTATTCTGCCTCTGTAGTTGATAACTCCATGCCAAATTGTTTCTTACTCATCCAACTGACTCCACCTCCAAATAGATTAAACACATTCCCACTTGTAGATCTTCTCTGATCTAGATCTCATGCCCTGTCTGCATCAACAAAGCCTCGAATATCCAAAACTCCTATCTAGTCCTACTCTTCCTTGGTAGCACAAACCATAATCACTAGTTCCATGCAAATACCTGAAAACTTGCTTCACTGTTATCCAATTCTCCTTCCCTGGTTTTGACATAAACCTACTCAATACTCCCACTACATGTGCAATGTTTGGTCTACTACAAAACATTGCACACATCAAGCTACCGACTGCACTTGCATATTGAACACAGGACATGTCATCTTCCTCTTCTTGTGTCTTGGGACACTATTCAACAGATAACTTTACACCTAAGGAATAGGAACGTTCACCGGTTTCCTATCCTGCATATTAAACCTCCATAGTATTGTCTCGACATACTATGGTTTAACTAGAGCTTCCTCTTTGCTCGATCTCTTTTAATTTCCATGCCCAAAATATAGCTTGCAGCACCAAGACCTTTCATGTTGAATTTGAAGGACAATTGGGTCTTAAAATCCTGGATAATTTCTTTGTCATTTCCAACTAGCAACATATCATCCACATACAAGACCAGATAAATAACACGGTCACTAATTAATTTAAAATACACATAGTGAACTGCTTTGCTTCTGGTGAAGCCAAGTCCCTATATAAATGTATCAAAGTTTTGATACCACGTCCTTGGTGGTTGTTTTAACCCATACAAAGACTTTTGTAACTTGCATACCATTTCTTTCTTACCCTTCATCGCAAAGCCTTCAGGTTGCTTCATGTAAATCTCCTCTTCCAGATCCTCGTGGAGAAATGTTGTCTTCACATCCATCTGTTCTACCTCAAAATCAAAAGCAACAACAACAGATAAAAGTAATCAAATAGAAGCTACCTTGGCAACAGGAGAAAAAATATCACCAAAATTAATTCCTAGCACCTGGGAATAACCTTTTGCTACCAAACAAGCTTTGTATTTCTCCACCTTTCCTTATAAATTTGTCTTTTTCCTAAACATCCATTTCCTGCCAATGGGTTTCCTTCCAACTGGCAAATCCAAAAGATCTCAAGCCTTGTTTTTGTACAAAGATGCCATTTCATCAACCATGACCTCTTTCTAGAGTTTGCCATCCTTTGAGTCTACTTCTTCCTTCACATTTATGGGATCATCATCAATAATAGATAAATCAAAATTTCAACAGAAGGTAGATGGACTATACCTTTCTGGCTACCTTCTTTCTCGAATTAATCTTCTCACACCCGGAGTTTGTGGCTCTTCATCTTCTAATTCCTCTTTTGCTGTAGAGCCTGATTGTTCCTCCTTAAGCTCAAACTCTATATTCTCAGGTTCCTTTGGTTGGAATTCATGTTTAATAACATCTTTCACTTCTTTGAACACCACATCTCGGTTGTACACAACCTTCCTTGTTACTGGGTTCCAAATCTTATAACCCTTTAAACCATCCTTATACCCAATAAAGACACACTTTTCAGATTTACTATCCAACTTGGTTCTTTTCTCCTTTGGAACATTTACATATGAATCACATCAAAATACCCTCATATGTGAAAGAGAGGGTTTTTTAACAGTCCATACCTCTTGTGGAGTCTTATCCTCCAATGTTGATGAAGGTGATCTGTTGATCAAGTAACATGTTGTCTCCACTGCCTCTGGCCAAAATTCCTGTCCTAACCCGACACCACTGAGCATGCTTCTTGCCCTTTCCATCAATGTCTTGTTCATTCTCTCTGTAAATATATTTTTCTCAAGTGTGTATGGAGTAGTCTTCTCTCATGCTATACCACACTTCTTACAAAATTCTTCAAATTCCTTCTTGAAAAATTCTCCACCATTATCTATCCTTAGCACCTTTATCTTCTTTTTTGTCTAGCTTTCCACCAAAACCTTAAATTATTTAAACCTATCAAAGACTTCATATTTCTTCTTGAGGAAATATATCCATGTATTCCTTGAGAAGTCATCTATAAATGATACATAGTAC